>VYZM01013349.1:185606-196901 GCA_013398915.1 Dromas ardeola
AGCACTTTCTGGTTTTAATTCACATGAGTTGTAATATTCCATAAGCAGTACAGAAAAAACCTGCTGATGGTTTCTTGTGGTGGTGGTACCTTGCTATGAATCCATTAGCTACCATCTGAAGGCAATAAATGCAAATGCATGAAGTTGACCAAAATCCAGCAGGAGCCCTCACCAAGCTTTGGTTGTGAGGGGAGGGATACCAGGGAGAAACAACACACTAAGAGAAAGTAAGGACACTGGTTACCAGTGACACTTAGCATGAAGGGGCGAGCAATGAGCATTAATAGCATGGAAGCAGAGAGCAGAAAAGGCCCAGATGCTGAAGGGTATTCACGCTCCTCAGTTCTGCTGAAATCAATAGGAATTCGAAAGTCTAAATCCTTCGGTTCTTAAGACAAATAAAGTATGAGGAAAAAAGGCCACGTTCAACTAGACTACATAAAGATGTGCTGAATTTTTGTTTAATAAATTTTGTCTTGCTTATGAATGCTTTTGTTCCTACGTGAACACTCCTAACAGCCTTCTCCTCAACAAATCTGAGATGCAAGGGATTAGGAGCTAAAATGGCTGCACTATGTAACAGCCTGCACCCATAGAATTCAGGTAGAGCATGGTGGAACAGTAAAAGGTCTGTTAAATATGAATTCCAAAACTCCAGTTGAATTAAATGCTAATTTAAAATAGTTTTATCTTTTCACGAATTGGAATAAACAGCTGATTCTAAAATATCCACTGTTTATCTTGATTATTCCCCATATTTAACTCTTAGCTTTTTGTTCTGAAAACATTTTCTTTTTCATTTATCTTGGCTACAGCTACATTAAGCAGCTTGGTTGGTTTTCCTTCTGTTTGGATTTCATATTGACATTGTTACCTTCCATCTGGGGATATATTCAGCTTCATTAAACTTGTGCAGATCTGAAATCTTTCAGTAGCTTGTGTACTGTGCTGATTTTTCACTCTCGGATCCACACTTAATGCTATTTGGAGCATAAGACCTTGAGAAGGTAATGCTTTGTGTATATTCTTATCTTCTTTTTTCACCTAATATCAAAAGCAGTCAGCTGGGGATAGAAGGTTTTCATATTTCATTTTCATCTGTCTACAGTTCCCTCATTTGTAAATGAGATTAATGTCTTTTTAATTAATCAACACTCTTTCAGGCATCAGAGCAATACAAATCACTTAGGTATGACCTCTTGAAAGCACTGTATTGAGCTGCATGTGCCACAGGGCATACTGCACGCTAATCACAAGAATCACAAGGACCACTTACATGCAGCTTGTCTGCAGACAACAGCACTTTGCAGTATAAAGAATGGCCAGTGGGTGAATCCCACTGAAACAGTTCACGTGATAAGAGTGTCACAGCAACTGGCAATGCCTGCCCTGGTAGACATTTGTACTTCAGAGGCTGAATTGCATCCGTCCCCGATCTCACCTCAACTTGTCAACTGTGGTTGGTGCAAGAATTGTTCCCAAGGCCAAGAAAGGAAGAGTACGAAAGCTGGGCTTTGTAATAGTAACACTCACTCCTAGACACTGACAAAAGTTAAGGTCTGGGAAAGAGGAATACAAATTCCAACAACTCGTACATACCTTTATGTATAAAATCTTTCTTATAAATATTATAAAAGCTGTAAACAATACACGTATTCATATATTACACACATAACATCTGGCAGACAATATCTGAAAGAGAATTCATTCCAGTAAAAGTAATTTATTTCATAGAGCTCTGCCTTCAAATAACATTTCTCTACTCAAAAACCCTGCCTGAATGAGTGGAGTTTTAATTCTAAGTTTTATGGCAATTAAATTTCTCTCTCTGCCCACAGAAAAGATGTAATATCACCACACTGTGACACTATTATGTGTTTTGGGTTTTTTTACATCTGTTAATTCACCCTCCACTACCCCCAGTCAACTCCTGGCCAACTGTAGCCAAAGGTTAATTAAAGGGATTAGTGACTTTCTGGTTCACATGAAATCATTTACCATGAATGGCCAGGAAGAACAGTGACACCTGACAAAACATTTCAGGACCCAGAACTCTTAAAGGTAACCAGGCCAGATTTTTCAAAAACATATAGACAGCAGTGATGATTAGTAATATCAGGGTTTTTTAAATCCTCTGGACTGGGCTCTTTTGTTGGAAGCTAACTATCTCTAAAGATTCTTGCCTCTTCCCCTACACTCTTCATATAGTGTTTATTCAAATGGTACATAACAGAAATTAATGCTTCAACTTACGTGTCTCCTTTGCATTGGTTTTCTCGTAACTTAGAGATTTGACTTTTTGTTGGTGAATTGGACAACAATAGACCCTGTCACAAGGCAATATGCCACAGAAATTCACTTCAGGGATCCTGCTGATGGGTTGCGTGCTCTGAGAAATTGTGCTTTCCCCCTGCAATGCTAAAGGAAAAAAAAAAGACATAATTTTCACTAGTGCTGTGTGTCTATTGGCATTTTATAATAACACAGAAATTGAAAGCCTGTTACGTGTATGCAGACCAGCAGAGATACAATACCTGCTGTAGTAGTAGAGGGAGAGAGTAGAACAGAACTTGAGGTACTGCTGATGAAGAAAAAAACCAATTAATTAAGAAACAGACATCAGAGCTGTAGACCAAAACAGACTGGTCCACAATCTATTACTAATTCCCATTCATTAACACTAATTCAACTACTTGCCTGTAAATCGGATGTTTTTGAAAACGTCTGTCATGAACACTAAGTAAATAGAGGGTTGATATTGTCAAAGCACTGTAGAAAGAGAATTATTCTGTAGATTTACATCCAGCTCTTATGTAACATAATATGAATAATACCTTGACAGCACCTTGTCCAAATGTAGTAACGTAAAAGTTCACTATCTGATCACTTCCCCTTTAGTGGAAAAAAACTTGACTGAATTTAATGGGTTTTAGGTCAGATACTTGTATACAGCTACATTCAACACAAAATATGGTCAGTTTTCCATTGTAAATAGAATCACAACACTAGTTCAAAGTACTCAGTTCACAGAGAGATTGTAAGGCTCAGGGTTTTGGACTGGAAACAGAAAATGGCAGTCTAAAGAGTCCAGAGCATACTTTCCTTTCCACAAGTCCAATGTCACAAGTTAAACTTTCAGAGTCACAGGACTGCCCACTACATTGGGAACAAGTCCAGCTTCATTTCACACAACAGAATCGCTCTGTACATCAGAAATGGTACTTAGGCATAGAATGATTGCATAAGACATGCAAAGTCTCACGAGTTCAGCTTTGGACCTGTAGCGCGAGCCACCAAGATGCATTTAAGGTGCACCATACATTGTGACATGGACAGAGATTAGTTGCGTGTGCACCACACAAGTATCTCACTTTTCTAAAACAATTTCAACTTTACAATATTACCAGGCATTTTCACTGTTAATTTTAATACACTGTGTTCTTTGAGTAAGAATGTTAAGAAGAAGAAAAAAATTGCAATCTTCTTTCTGATGAGATAAGTAGAAAGGGGAAGGGAGAAACAAGTCAACTGGTTGATAATTAATTGTTACCATAATGCCATAATAGCAATCAAGGCTATTATAGTCACCCGGAAAATCTTCATGGAGAAAGACTCTTTCCTCTTTGACAAGCAAACCTAGAAAAAAAAAAAGTCTGGTTAATTTAAGTGGCACAAAACTAAGCTACTAGTAGTATATTAAGAAATACTACACTAGTCTGAGTTTAAGTTAACCTTGTTTCTTTCAGAGGAACCATAAAAGTTATCCTTATATAGGGGTCAACATCTAAAGAGAAAAACTTAAGTAATGAAAGGCTCCCTAAAACTGCAAGTGCACCGCACACTGTTGATAGTCTGGGGACACAAACATTACACAGGAAGAAAGCATGGGTAAAAATAACAGCTCCTTCTCTTTTCTTCCTGCCTTTTTTCATACTCTTGAAGTATTTCAAAATCAAATTAAGAACTCAGTAAGCAGTTGCCAGAACTAAAAGATGAGCAGCTTTCAGTATATGCTCAGACCGTGTTAAACCAGAGCTGGCGTAAATATCGAAGGCAGGCGCTTTCCAAACAAGTAGGATGATCTTAGATGACGGAGCATTTGATTGTCATTATGGACTAAAGAACATTTGACCTATAATTTTCTCTTTCTCTTTGGCAAGGACAAAAGCAAGGCAGGCAAATGAGTGCTGGCTCATCTTAAAGAACTGGACTTAGCAGCCTAGGAAGACTGTCTTGAAAAAGGTCAGTATATATTCCCTAACTCATTCAATCTCCATGAAAAGGGGTCTCCCCTTTCTATTTCTATTCAGCAATAGCAATGACATCCTATCCAGGTCTTAACCACCTGAAAGACAGCATTATCCAGTACAAAACAGGAGATGCTAGTTGCAAACCAGAGTGAAAGACTCATCCAAGGAGAAAGCTGAGGAAGAATTATCACTGTGCAGACCTCCAAGCCAAAATGAGCATTTCTGTGTAAGGCTGCACTGCACCATGTGAGCACAGCTACAGGCTCAACAATTCTCTCCTGTTGAGGTCTCTTCCTTCATGCCATCACACAGCATGGATCTGCCCTCACACACAATATATAGGCAAGAAGTGGAAGTCTCTCATATATATTTTCTATCTCAGTGCAGTTAGTTTTTAAGATTCTAGCACAACACTAAATAATTCTGGCTAAGGAATTTGATTTTATATTTAGAAACATGAAAGTTGTCACCAATGTTTCAACACTTACAAAAATTTTCATAAGCATATTTCATATATTTAATTTCACTCACCTTGCTGGATGTTAGTGGGACTGATTTATTTGACGGCAAAAGACTAGTAGCTCGACTACACTTGCTGTAAGAGACAAAATCTCTTTAATATTCAAATGCTTCAGCAACTAATAAATGAAAAAGGGCCATCTTCAATAGAGTGTTAATGTCACTTGCTTTTGCAATTTTAACATTTAAAAAGAGAAAGGCAAAAGTCTCATCAGATTCATTTTCAAGAACAAAGGCCTCCAGTTAACTCATTCAGGTGAATGCTATTAAATGCTACATTTGATTTCAAAGAAAACTTGAGGAAATGGTTTAGAAATAGGAAATGCTCATCACTTCCACTGCAGCAATAATGAAGATTCTTTCTTGCAGAAGCAGCTCTGCAGATTTCTCTTAGCAGCAATTTACAAGCTCCAGGGCTGTAACTGGACGTAATCTACCCTTGCTTTATCCAGCTGAAGCAATTACAAAAGTGACTGGAATTTAACAGGCATTTCAAACATTAATTTTGTCAGTGAGTTTAAAAAATATGAGAAATTTGCATTTTTTGCACAACCTAAACGCTGGAAATGAGCTGAACTCCACTCTCAAGCAAAATTGGTTTTCACTTCTAGCACAGAGACTGCTTTACCAATTTCTGTGACAACTATCAGAGAACATTCCAGACAGAGGTACCTGACTTTGCTCTCTTCACTGACTGTTGACTTTAAACTGCTCATTCGTTTCAGCCTGGCCAGTTTCCTATTCCACTGTTCCAATTCTTCTATTCTGACTTCAAGATTGTTGGTTAGTTTACAAAGCTGCTTTACAGCACCAACGTTTTCCATGAAGATCTGATCCTAAGAAGCAAAACAATGACAGAAGTAGATACAGTATATTCATCAATCAGATGTAACAAGCCGTAATGAGTATAGAATTCACCTATGTAAGGATACACTGAATATTTAAAATGCAAACACAAGTTATGTCACTGCAAATGAGACACACTTATGACTATGTAACCCTTTTGCTAGATTGTAAAAATTGTTTATGTTCAATTTGCAGTAAATTGAAAATGGGGACTTGCAGAAAAATTTGAAGAAGCCAAAGGGCTCTGTAGACCAAGAATTTGAACTATAGTTTACCTTCACACTCTGTTGAATTTTAAACCTTAACACTGTCACAACAGGTATCTACTATTGGATTTGTAGTGCTGCAGTTGAACATAGATTCCAGAATCCCTTAACAAAATGTACATCCAACGATCTACCTACAGGATTGACTAACCTGGCTCAGACAAACCCGAGTTGCTATCTATGTTGTACATATAACATGAGCAACATAGGAATCAGTGAGACAGGGAAAGATACAAACCAGAGGTCTAACTGTGATGGCATGATATTTTATTCTCCCCTTCAACCTCTCCAGCCTCTCACAGGACTCTTGTAAGTTCTAACACTGTGATAAGCTCTGCAACTAACACAGTTCAGACATCCTCCATTTACTCCACCTGAATACTTTACCCAGGAAAAGCCTTCTATTCTTCTACCCCCTCCTTATCATCTAGGTATCTATCTGCTGATGGAGACACCCTCAGTACAACCATCCAGGTAGTAAGTATTTTGTCCATTTCTCAGACAAAAATGTTTACTGATCCGCTGCAGGAGCATGGTAACAGCACGCTTTCTTTGCTGTGTTTGAAAGAATGGCTTCCTCATAGTAATGTACAACCAGAACGATGCCATTAAACCTTGGATGAAGCTATTACTGCAGTTAGTATTGCTAAGTGTTCCAGTCTAGCCAAGTCATGCAGAACCAAGGCAAAAACAAGAGTTTTGCCTTTCACATTGTAAATGTCACGCACACCTTTCTTTCAAAGGTGACTGCATTCCACAAAAACAGACAGTATTTTGTATAAACAGAACCAAAGCACAGGTATTGGTGGTAAGTTGCAAACGTCTCTACTGCCAGAAGACCAACAGCCTGTATAACTAAAAAGTGACTTCAAAATAACCTCCTGTGCCTAGAACTGTGAAATCATTTATACAACCACTTCTCCTCATAGCAATGATATGTAGCAGCTGCCCTTTCCATTCTCTTCAAATTATGCATGAATCTCTTCTAGGTAAATTCAACTAGCTGAGAAAATGGTTCATCCGGCAAAATGTAGGAATACTTTCTTTGGGAAAAAAGGACTGATTTTTTACTGCCTCACTGATGACAAAGTACTGAGTACAGTGCGATTGACAAGAGAGATTCTTCTCCCAAAGTAGCAATTTTTCACACAATTGAGACATTTCTCGAAAAAGTAGCAGAGCCTAGTTCAAACGTGTAATGCAATCAATTAATTTTACAGAGCTTGACAGCTCCAAACAGGTAACTGACAAAGAGACACAACTAAACCAGCCAATATCCTGCTTATCTGTAAGTAAACTTGGAATGGGAGATAACAAAGTCCAAGGCCTCATCACCTGCCTAACTGAAAGCAAAGATATGAAGCACTGTCTGTTTACTACTCTAGGTGCCAAGCTATTCTTGAGTTGGGAGCTCCAGAGATTTAGAGCAGATATTCCACCTGGGACATCAGATGTCCCAAAGATCTGAATTCAATATATATCTTAATCTGTTAGACACAGATGTCTCCTGCTCCTGTCCCCCCAAACAGTCACAGAATGTCACTTCCGAACTGCCACAAGTGTTTGGAGGAAGAGCAGAAAGCACAAATTGCACTGCAGTAATTCACCTAACTGTATTAAAATAATGCCAAAGTGTTTGTGAAGTGATCTCAGACCTAGTAAAGTAGTCAAGAAAAAGCTAAGCGTAAATAAGCCATTGCTGTAACAAGTCATTCCTGCTTGGCACACATCCACATCACCCGGCAGGTTGCAGCAGGCTTTCTCCATTTGCTAGGTCACATCCCTTGAGCACATCCTGGCAAGCGCTGACCAGAGACCCAAGTTACAAAGGAGAAAGGGAACATGGTGGGCTCAAACAGCAGTGCTGAGACACTGTTGCAGACAGCATTTTGTGTGATATTTCAGCAAAGAGAGATACATTAGATACATTTTGTAGCATTTTTTTTTTCACTAAATCAAACGCTCAATTGTCCAACCTAAAAGTTTTGTCAGGAAAAAACTGACTACCCCAGGGAAGTTCTGCAGGGGCTCAAAAATGCAAATGAAGCTGCCACACAATGTAACAGGAATGGCCAAAGGGCAAAATGAACCAATGTCACTATCTAACACCGCTGCTCTTCCATGAGCACCTAGAAATCAGCTACAGGCTGGAACCTTGACCAAATACAGCATGTTTTCCACAAGTCCCATTTTCAACAGTATCTCTAGAAAGCGCTCTTTCCACAGCTTTATTCAAGGTGTCTAATTCATGCTTCTTTTACATGGAATACAGCCTAGGAGATTTAACCTACAAATTTAACTTATTTATAGCCTATCAAAATACAAGTGAAATGTAATATTTTTTACAGATCTTTTCTCCAGCTTCGGTGGTGTAAACTTGTGTTTTCTATAGAATAATGAAAGAATACATGATTATAATGAACACAGGATCATGTTCATGACATCATCCAGACAGGACAAGGTTACCAGTCTGTAAAACCTCCCTCTTCCCATTATCAGCTGTAAGAGGGGAAAAAGCTGGGAAGTGGTCCTTGACCTGCAGTGAACCAGCACACAACAGAGGGGCCACTCTGAGCAATGCTGGGGACAAGCGCTGTCTGCAGTCACATGTGACTGAACTCTGTGACTGACAGTCCCTTGCAGTCCTACTCCTACAGGAAACGTAGGGGAAGAGAGCACGGGACAATAGACTAAGGCATAGTTTCCAACCTATGAGCATGGTAATTGCTTTGTGTGCCATAAACATTTTATAGTATATGATTTTGAAGCTACAATAAGGATTTCAGATGGCCAAAAAAGCCTTCCCACAGAGCACAGAGTTAGAATTTGTATTTGGTACGAAGTGATTATACCAGGATTGAAGTAAGGAAGTTTTTATGTAACAAATAGAATGTCATCATTGCTTAATTCACTTCTGGAACAGTTAATTAACTTAAGCACTTAAATACAAAAGAATGTTTTGGAGTCCCACTTGTTGGACCAATGCTATGAAATTGCTATCCACCTTTATTCAGTAAAGTTAGGTTTTGTTCCTTTTCTCTTTTATTGTTTGTTTATTTATTATTATAACAAGATTTTAATGTAAATATTTTATGTTTTTAAAAGATTCAGCCATTTACTAACACCTGGTTCAGTTTTTCTCAATGATTTGCCAAACACTATTTTTGTAAATACACGTGGAGGCCTACAGCTTTGTATAAAGCATAGTGTGTGTTTATATCTCCACAGACGGAAGGAACAGTCTAAATACACACCTTCACTTTCTCTCTCAAGACCATACCTTGTCAACCATGAGGAAGTTTTCTATTTTTTCTCCATCATCACAAGAAACATCGCCAACTTCTCTAACAGCTTGAGGTAAAAGCTCCTTCACTTCCTGGGCTATTATTCCTGTTCACAAGATAACATAAACTGAAGTCAGGAAACAGTGTCATGCTGTTGACCATGGTTGTGTGCTTTGAGTTGACCGTTCTTAAAGCTACAGGTAGGGCCAAATATGATCTAGAATTTCTCTGTGGTAGGCAAATTCAGGAATTCTTTTTTTTTTTTTCATTCCACAGAAAACAAACAGGAACCTTGAGAATTCCCATTTCTCTGCAATAAGAACAAAACTTTTCCTGATCACATACTTCATTTTCATTAAAACTCTGGAAAAATAACCTTCTATCTTTAAAAACTGAAACAGAAGTGGGAAAATTACCAGAAATACTTAATTTTGGCATTCTTATATCACAAGAGAAACACAGAAAAGTGTGCAATTGTAGTATCCTAAGAAATGAGGATGAAATAGCAGGGTGTTAAAAGGCACTATGGTACAATGAACAACAGCGGAAGTTAATGAAAAATAGGAACAGAGCTGACGGAATACCTGTTTCATGGGTATTTTTTATTCCCATAACAGATGCAAATTCAGGCTTGTAGTCATATTCCACCAGCCTCATTTGGGTTATTCTTCTCAACTGCTCATTCGTATCGACCTAGTTGGACAAATACCAAGATTCATGTGTTGAAACACTAAGAATGATCACGGCATCTAGGACTTCAGTGAGGTAGAAACAAGCCTGACATGGCCACTTGGCCAAGCTTTGGATCAAAAAATATCTTCCCATTCCCCATTAGCAGAGTGTTATTTGTATTTGTATTGCCAGCCCCCCTTCAGTCTGACA
Organism: Dromas ardeola; assembly: GCA_013398915.1. Taxonomy (NCBI): domain Eukaryota; kingdom Metazoa; phylum Chordata; class Aves; order Charadriiformes; family Dromadidae; genus Dromas; species Dromas ardeola. Next base: position 195,654 of record VYZM01013349.1, read on the forward strand.
ACTTCCATTTATACGGATATCCCCAGCTTCTATGGTCAGCCTCTTCCAAAGTCCATGGTCGGTGGCTCTTCAGAGCACCGCAGCACACCCGATTTCTTTAGGCAGCAGTTCAGCACACCCAGGATAAAGAAGCTGCTTCACATGTCAGAATGATGATCCACACATGTGCTGTGATGCAAACATAAATGCCCTAAATACTCCACAGCCCTCACCTCCCGGATATTCTGTTTTGCTCGGCTGTCAGATGGGTGCATGACTCTGCCCATAACTTTTGCATTTCCGCAGACAACTAGTGCTTCGTCTGGTGCATCTGTGTTAATTCCTACTCGACCATGATAGACTATCGTCTCTGGAACATGTCCTCGCTGCCACAGTGCATCACTGTCATTCTCAAACTGCCCTGGGTTAGATGCCTTGAAGAAAAAAAATTATGTTTAAAGATCTAGTATAGCATAGATGTACTATCGCTTATTCCATCAGGAATTCAGGGAAAATTAATATTTAAATTGTATTCAACAGCTTTTCTAACACACCAACAGAAAAAAACAGAGTGGAGTCACTTCTAAGTAAGTGTTTCTACTCATACACATTGGCCTCATTGCCTTTTCCCTTGAATTCTACTTTATCATCACCTTAAGCTAAATTATCAGTGTCCACAGCTTTCCAAATTTTAACTTTGACATTATACCACATAACTCATTTATTTACCAGCAAATTTTAGCTGAGGCTGGAAATCAGAAAAGACCAAACAAGGCAGAGATTAAACACATGTGTACATAAAATCCTCCGTAGTGTTTAAAATCAACTCATATTAGAAATTTCATGTCAAGGAAATGGGGTCTTTCAAAGAACACCAAAAGAACAATGGAGTGTGTCTAATTAGAAAAGGCATTTGAACTCAGTAATTAATTAATTTTTTTTTTAACTTTGAATTCAGGCTTTAAAGTTTGAGTCTGAACAAAAGTATTATCACAATAAAAAGTTCGAACTCATTTAAAGAAGCCAGGCTTTCACGACACTTTGTCATCTACAAGCCATGGTGCTGTACACTTAATCACTGTTTCCCACAATTAGAGCATGATCTGATATGCCTGATAACCACTACTCAGCTGTTTTTTTATGTTTGAGTGTATAAAGGGCTGGAACATGAGTTGCTCTCTCACACAGTGCATTTGCACAGCTTTGACACTTTAAGGTAGCTAGTGGCTGGCTAACTGTACCCTGCCACCAAAGCCCTGTCAGACATCT
>VYZM01013349.1:196945-210047 GCA_013398915.1 Dromas ardeola
TTCTTTCCAGCTTTCCTTTTGATGTTTTCACCACTTCAAATCACAGTCTCTTGATCCTTCTGCTTTTCTGCCTTCTTTTTTCTTTGTCTGGAATAGTGGCCAGGTTTGCAAAATCTCATTCCCTGGATTCCCAGTAAAAAACTGTCTTCATGAAAATTTCAAAAGAATCTAACTATATAAATGGTAGAAAAATGTAAATTCCTAAATCTAACATAAAAATATTTATCTTATAAGGTAACAATAATCCCAAGGATGGGTCAAATGTGAAAATTCAACAGCTTTCCCAAATTAGTAAAGACATGATATTTGTAACTGCTAGATGCAGAAATTCAGACGAATGCAGTACTGTGGAAAATAATGGACAAAAAAGGAAAATAACTAAATATACAAGAATGATACAAACACAATGCTTCAGTGTCCCGAAATAAAAGAACCCACAGCAACAGCCAGGATGATAAAACTTCTCAGCAGGGCAGAAAATTACTGAACTCCAAACATTGCTTTCAAAACCCTTTTGTAGCTCCACCCAGAAAGGAGCTCTCGGCCGTATAACTCTCCAAAAACCCAACTGTAACTGCAGGAAGAGGGCTTATGGTACAAGAGGACACAAAGTTGTGGCCCAGACAAAAAAGGAGCCAGCACTGAAATCATCCGAAAGCCCTCATCTTCCTTTGGCAGCCACCGTACAACACCACACATACTGGGGATTTGAACTTTTGCTCTCTCCAAACCCTAATGCTAAATCAGCCTGCAAACATAAGCCTAGGCAGATGATGTGCCACCAAAAAGGACCCAAGAAATGGCCTACAATAAATTACGCCAGGACTAAAGTTTTTGACAGCCCTCACCTTTCTTTGGAAGCCCCTTCCCAGACCCACTTAATAAGTGTAATACGCTCAAGCTCTTGGCCTTATTCAACCCTAAAACAAAATGCTAAGCCTATTCCTCACCATAAGCCAAGGCCTAGAAAGACTTCATACAAACAAGAAGCTCCTTGATTGGCCCACTTGAAAAAGTTTGCTGGACTGCAATCTTCCGGAGGCCCACACCATCCTTTACAAGCACCAAATTAAGAGCTGGGGCACTCTGAAAGCACACTGGAAATGGGCAGCTATGGGTCTTAATCTTCCTAGAGCTGCTTGACCTTCTTTCCTTGCAATTTTTTTCATTGTCATCCTCCTCTGAAAATGAAGCATCTAGCCAATGAAAGCATTTACCAAATTCCTGGCAAGCGTAGGAAATTGTTTCACCTCAAAGAAAAAGCAATCTGGAAAAATCAACCTATTTTGTATTGGAATTCACAATGAGCTTTCTTTTTGAACTCTTCTATAGCTCGACTTTTAACATTTTAAAATCCTGAGAACTAAAAGATAACAACATACTCATACAATATGCAACTGTAATTTTTTTCTCAATATTTTTGATTCAATGGTAATTTTTATGCCCAAGAATCACCCACACTCCCCAGTCTCCTGTGTATACCTAAACAGTTTTGTAAATACTTTTCACATGAAAGCAACATAAATTTCTGCTTACCCTCACAATGATCTTTTCAGAGACATTTGCAGCCAGTAGGTAGAATTGGTCTTGAGAGACAGCATACAGTCCAATTACCAGCATGAAGTATCTAATTTAAAATTGATTTAGTCATGATAATAATTAAAGTAAGGTCTTCTCACAGAAAAAAATAAAACGCTTCAAATGCAACTATTACCGATACATAAAAAGATAGCCAGAACATTTCTTAAAACATATTTATGTTACAATATGAAAGAAAAAAATATTTCCTTCACTCTCAGGTAATATGCTCTTTCAAGCCCCACAATCACTAAAAATGAATAAAGATTACAATAATTTTGACAAGTTTAAGCAATGAAGACTCAAAGATGAAGACCCTTCCTTCCCCGGAAGAAAATGATCATTATTTGGTTTTTTTGGCTGCCTGATTTCAACAGCCAACATTCTGGCTGTGATTTCCTGAAACAGTCTCTAACCATGAGGATGAAATATTTTCTTTTATTCTCACAGCATTCCGTGACTCTAGAAGACAGGCCTTTAAGCAGATACCAAGTATCACAGAATTTGAAATTTAAAAAAATCACAGGATTTGGCAAACCAAGATTTTTCACAAACATCAGCTCCATTCTAAAGCAGACCTTCTCTTTTCCACTTCACACACACAGGTGAACTAGCTACAGCAATACCTCTGGTCAGGATTAGGTTTCCCCTTTTTTCTCATATTATTTGCTGTGGTTTCACTGAAATGCAACCTTCCCAGTGTTACCTTAGTTGTCTGGTCCCCTGGCAGATCAACTCTAAAATACAAAAGGAAACAAGATCAGGGAAACATGCATTTGGAGATATACCTGGCTCAAGCCAGATTTTCTCAAACTCATGAAAACAGGTTTGAGAAAAACTGACAAATGAAAAAACAGAGGAACCCCCGTAAAAATCCAGTAACCCTAGTTTATAAAAACACATTAAAAACACAGCGACTGTGTGTCAAGGAGATAAACAAACAAGATAAAGCACCAGCAGTGGGAAACTGTTCTTAGTAATAGGAGTCTTGTGTTTCTTGGTCTGTTTGTATACAGTCTTGATTGTAATAAAACCGTATGTGTTCCATATGATGGGTATTTGTTGCTTGCTGAGGGTAACATTGCTTATTATTGGATCTGAGTTTCCACATTAAAATAAGTAAATTTTACTGCTTGACCCCTTTTTCACCTGCACCTAATTTTTATGTTTGGAAAAATAAAATATAGACCTATGTCCCAAATACGTAGTGGTTCTGCTCCTGTAAGTGATAATACAAATAAAGAATTTGCATGGAGAAAACAACAATCCACTGACTGTGTTCTCATCAGGTATAAATAAAAACTACACCATCATCACCCATGAAACAATTTGCACCCAGAATCTGCAAAATGAAGACAAATGCCATGACAGAGGTAATCAAGTGAAAATCGAGCTCTTCTCCCTAGCTCAAAGTTCACTTTTGCACATTATATATTGCAGCCTTTATCCCAGCACTGTCCTGTCAAACTTGACGCTGTCTTATCCTTTTCTGTTTTGAGGCTTATTTAATTATTTATAGAGAACAGAACAGCTCCAACAGAAGACACTTATGCCAGAAGAACAAACATTGATTCTGCCAGTGAATTAAGATGCAGAAGAATGGCAGAGAGTTCCAGGGAGAAGCTGCACATATGTTTCTAGCAGAGGCACTTCCTCCTTAAAAGCACTGTAAATAGATCTCATGCCCATGTAGAACAGGAACATTACTGACATTTCTTAAGATGGGAAACGCATCTGCCATACAGCTCTAAACACCATACAACAGTGATGCTAGCTGAATATAAATATTTTGGATAGTCATACTTAACAAATTTGTAAAGCTGCTGAAAATTTTCCTGAATGAATGGAGACCAGGTATATATTACTACTGTGATTCTATGTGGACACCCAGAATTGAATTTGGATAAAGATCAGAAGACTGGCTTACAGCTACTATAAGTTTCCAAGAAACAGCTACTTCACATTTCCGACCCATCAAGTATTGAAATAAAATTGAATAAATTTATCAAAAATTCTTACTTAACAGGATGGAAAGTTTTTTTGCTTCGATCTGACTGAGACTGTTCAATAGCAATTGTTTGATTTGGAGCTTCCACCTATAAAGAAAAAAATTATCAAAAATAACAAGAATATTACAAACACATAACACTTTCAATAGAAATTAATAGGCAAATTGTGTCCAAAACAATAAAATCTCTCTCATTTATCATGGAACTGTATAGAAAGTAACATGGGAATTGAATCCTGATTAACTGACACCTAACTGTGCTGTGTTCCAGCTAGTCTGAAGCCCCAAATCATCCTGTGGATGTAATTTGAAAGGCAAAAAAAAAAAAAAGGAAACGTCATGCATTAATTTGCAAAAGAAAAATTGCTTTCTGAATCTAGTCTGTTATTGGCTCATTCTATCCCAAAGCATAAATGTAGCTATTTAACATGAGAACTGAACCTATGCAAGGTAGTTCCACAAATTATTGTAATGTACATTTCTGTACCTTTCTGGAATGGTACCAAGCATCACCTTGCTTCAGATGGGAACAGATGACAGTAATATTCACTAATTTCTTCTGCATTAGAATGCATTAAGCAAAACTGGTAGTAACTGCCTTGTAAAACAGCTACATCACTGAATTTTGGTAGTAAGTAAAAAAAACTGGTAAAATCTTTCAGAAAGATTAAAATTTTTTACTACTTCTGCTTATGCAAGCTTGTGGACCCATATTGGCTGGGAAGAATTTGGTTCTTAAAATGAAAATGGAAAGCCTGGCAAGAAAAAATGGGGAAATTTCCCCATTCAGTTTACACATGAACTATTCGTGAAAAACACATTCGATTCTTTTTCTCTGCTTTGTGGATTGTTTTTTTCAACACCTCTTATTGACCAGTAGGTAGACTGGCCACCTACACACCAGAATATGCCCCCTGCACTGCCCACAGAGGGAACAAAATTTCAGCCAAAGAGAGGGAAGCCAGTGAAACCATGGCAAACAGGCAAACATGATGTCTTTCAGCATATAACAGCACAAGCATCCAGAAAACATCACTTTTTTGCAAAAGAATTCCACACATAAGCCACAAGTAACTTAAGAGAATTCTCTTTTTTCAGTTCTTGGTCAAAACTGACTAAGAAAAGAGTTCATTTCAATTATTTACCTTATTCTGTGGATAATCACATACTAACTAATTAAAAGTAATAATCACAAAGAGGAGAAATACTTACCTTTATTCCAAAAGCTTTCAAGTAAAACTTTTCTATTGGTTTCCCCCCCAGCTGAGTTTTGACATATTTTGGATGTCCAGTGATTCCAATATGGACTGTGATTTGGAAATGATTCTTCTTCTGGCACACAAAGGCATCATCTGTTGTTGAAAAATTAAATCCTTTATCTGTGACAATATGATATCCTACAGCAGGTCTACAAAAACAAGAAGAAAGAATAGGAACTTTAAGTACAGGCATATTTGAGTGACATCTTGAGTTCCTATTTTTTACGTGGTCTGAAAATCCATCTGATTTTTACTAACAAAATGGGAACCAAAACACATATTCACAACCGCCAGTTCTACCAGTATTTTCTTCTTAGCCTCTTAGAAGTGTAAAAATTAAAATGCATAAAAGTGTACTCTAATTTTAGTCTGACACATGAAATGTTTGAAAAACAGAGGTGGGGAAGCTTACATAATCCTTACTTACAAATCTAGTATAAAGGAACTCTTGTTCACCTAAAAGCACAACCAAACCTTTTAGTGTATTCAAGCATTCATTATAACATTGCTACAAACAACAGAGCTGAACTAGTGCTGCAGACAATGTGCTAATGAGCCAGCGAGGCTCCCCATTTTGTTCACGAATTCCCACACCAAGTGCTTCCGCAGAAGCTGCTGGGACTTGAGTAAGGCTTTACTCAGGCTAAAAGAAAAGCTATCGATACTGACCCTCTGGCCAGACGACTATAAAACTCTCCTTTATAATGTTGTCCATCCTACTCCAGCTGAGGAAACCCTATTCTATTTATTGAAAGGGCTAATTTCTCACCCAAAGGGAAAGAGTATTCTGTCCTTATGATTCACAGCAAACAAGGAAAGGTATCAAAAGATCTTTCTAAAAGACCCAGTGAACTCACCATCCCAACAATGTTTCCAGTCCTCTGATTTAAGTGATGGATAATTCTGAAATAATAGGACTACATGACAAGATTCTCTTATATAGGCAGTGGCTTTTCTTGCTAATGAAAGTTTGATAATGATGATCTCGTCTGATGCTACTAAGAACCTCTCATTAACACAATTACTGAAGAATGGCTTTTCAGAATTCATCCATTCGTTCACACATTAATAGTTGTAAAAATCAAAATGTACAGACTTTACAAGAAACGTAAAGACTTTATTATCTTTTTATAAATTATGAACAAAAGGCCCCTTTCCAAACAACCACCGATTATCAGGGATAGGTAATAAAGAGAAAACTACTTTGTAACTACTTCAAAACTACTAAGTCATATGTTAATTCATATTTTAAATTATAATGAAGTGTCTACGATCTCCTCAAACCACCATTATTAAAGAAGCAAAACATCTTCAGTTTCTTTCTGCAACTGCTAACTCCTTCTATTTATGTAGGAAATGTGTGTATTTCATAGTAGGGAAAGGAGTCATTTTTCAGATTTAGGTGTGAAGCAAGTTCATTAGCTGATATTCTTAAAGAAATTTCAGAGTATTAGCTTACATGCAGGCAAGAAGATTGAGAAGCAAAGTACAAATTTCCATTTCTCCAAGTTGAGTTGTTTGGAACAATGACTCCCAAAGAGGAATTTCACGTTTATCATTTTCTGAATATGCCATTTACAGTGATTAAGAGCAAATACGTATTTTGATCTGATAGCACAAGGAATGGTCACTCTTACCAAACAGTGTAGTAAAACTCTAAAGAACTTTTAGGGAGCAAGGGATATCCCTGTCACACAAGCGTCTCTACTAGAAATACACTTCGAATTCCTCTGTCTATTCAGAATTTAAGTCTTCAGACAACACCTTTGGAAAAGAGTCCCACCAATCACAATAGTAACAGGGCAAGGGGCTACGAAAGTACCAAGCAGACACAATGCAGGCCATAATTAATGCTAGAGTAACCTTTTCTAATTAATCTACCTCAGTTAACAGCATTTTGTTATGAAAATGAAACAATCAAAAGGTTTAAATAGTGAATGAATAAAATGGAGAATAAAAATTAACCTGAGAAATGCCCTTAAAGTGGGCATAGCAATTTTGAGGTAAAGGACCAATCCATCTACACCGAGCAGTGACAAAACTCTTTTGAGGCTAACGATACAGGATCACTACTCAGAAAATATGTGCACTGTGCCATAATTATAGTGCATCTTAGAACAAAGGCGCTGCCATTGACCTCACTTAAAAGTAATACTGACATCCTCTGCAAATCATATCTCAATCCTCTTCCACAGTAATGGCAACGGTACATGTATTTGGATGCTTTAATGCTCAGCATCACGTTGTCTTTGTTGACACAAGCCACCAAGAAATGTGAGTCTGAAACTTCAATTTTAAGTGCATGGGAACCAATAAGCAATTGGGTAATGGCAGGAGAGCAATCTCCCACCATCATCTCACAACTCTCATGTAGTCATTGACTGAAAGTATAACAGGAGTTGGAAGCCACTTCCATCTAGAGTGACAATTCATGTGACAAACACAGCTGGAGGTTTCTTGGTCCAACCAGCTCCCAAGGAGTGGAAAGGAGTGGACACTGAGCTGTCTACTCTCTTGTCATGTCAATACCTTAGGAGAAGGGTTGTGTGGAACATAATAAGATGTGTATTGCCCCGATCAGGCTGCGCACAAACAAGGAATGTCCGTGTCCAGCAACAACACTGATACACTCCAAACTCCCATGAGTGCTTTTAGCAGGTTGGCCTAGAGGAAAATTAAAATTTACTATGCTATTTAAGTCCTACGGAGACAGTTACAAATTATTTGCACCAATCCTGGAATAAAACAGACACTGTAAAAGGTCTTTTGTTAAAAGGGATCATTCACTAAATACCAGAATGGAGAAAACCAGGAATGTAAAGTGAACTTGGAATGACCTTTGCCAGATCATGTGGCAAAAAAATTATTTACAGTACTGATTTATACAGGAAAAATCTAAATCTTTGATGACCGTTGCACATCGTATATGTGTTCTATAGTTGTTAACTTAGGTTATATGAGCCCAGAAGTAACATAGGTATCTTCTATTTCCATTCTTCTTTAATGTTATGCTCAGTGATTACTTGCCCCAATGGTGCTTGACAAAAGAAACAAAAATTAACAGGTATTTTAAGTTAAATTCATTTTTCTTTTGCCCCTAAATCCTTGAAGGGAAATCAGAAAACCTGGCATGAATTTCAACCAGTGTTTAAAGTTCTGCTTATCTGATATATCTGCAGATTCATATTCCATCACGCCTGCTACGCCTCCTTCTCCAGCCTTATTTTTCAGTAAGAACAACTGATGCCAAATGTATAATTTATTCCTACAAAACTACAATACCAGCCAAAAAAAACCCCAAGAAACTACTTTTTTCCAAGTGCAAACATCAGTGCTTACAGTTTTTCATAATTAGAGTTAAATAAGCCGTTCCACTGAGAAGTTTGATACGGTTGCCATGTTAGAGCTTGACAGCATTTTTCCAAAGCTGCATTCTGTCCATCACTGTCATATTCTTGCATTTCAGCTGCATAGTCCTTAACAGTTGCTGTAGAGAGATAGTGACAATTCAGTTATTACTTTTTTGACTACCCAAAAACCCTGCATAAACATTTTTATAAATATATATACATACATATAAAGCACAAATCTATTGCATATATATTTAAATCCGACTGTCCTTTGCAGTTATTCCAAAAGATTGTGTTATATTCCCTTGCCCCAGAAAATAAATTTTTCAGCTTTCCTGATTTGCAAAACTTTATAGAAGTAGCACTTCCTATTTTTATTCTCTCCAAAAGGATGGATAGTTTCCTTTGGGGGGACGAGGGCCGGGAGGGAAGCTATGCATTTTACTGTAAATCTGCAACACTGCAAGAAGCAATTTAGCAAAATAATTACATATGTTTCCCATTCCCTCTACTACAGGTTTAAATTGAATATACTCCAACTCACTGCAACAGGTACTTTGTTCCAGAGCAGGAGGCATGGTTTTCTAATAGTAAGCACATTAATCACTACATCTGTTTGACTACTTAATGCTTTCTGAGATATTATACATTTTATGAAAACAGAGGAGAATGTGATGAGACACACAGATATATGGACTACAGTAAGGTCAGGAGAAAATATGTCATTGAGCATATAAGCTAAGATCTATCCACGGCCAGAGACAGCACAGTAAGATACAGCCTACAGAATCATTTCAGGCCCAAACTTCATTTGCAATTTCCCACTTCTGACATACAGCAGAGTGAAAATATAAGAAAAAACCCACAGTAAAGAAATTCACACCTCATTTCTAAATGATCCCCATGCTATTTTAACCAATGGCTGTGTTCTTTTTCCAATAGCATGTGTGTCAGTCCAATTTTATTAACAGTGACTCCCAAGGAAAACATATTTCAAAGCTTTACGTATCAAAAACAGTAATAGCAATCTTAGATACAGAAGCGTCTGCTCATCCTCTCTTCCCAGCAGTGGTAGACTTAGAGGACTAGTCACAATCAAGCAACACTGATCAAATAAAAGAAACCAAAGAAAAAGTAATCTACTAAATCCAGTTGGTACTCATTAAAAGTATTCTAAAAGATTGATTTAATGCTGAAAAATAACTTACTCTGAAGAAATAACATGCAACTCTCAGATTTTCCACAAGCAGACAAGGGTGAAATTCCTCAGATAAACTGATCATTATGAACTGTTCATTCACAGAGAGCCTCACACTTGACAGAAGCTGATACATTTCTGTACATGCCTGATAAGCTTGTTTGTACCAATTGGTATAAGCTTAGGATTTTTATCTTGATTAAACAATGAACCAAATTAATTTGGGGAAGGCGTGGGGAAGAACACACAGCTTTTACCAAGTTTGCGCATGGATACACTTTGTAGAAAAAATATGGAAAAAATAAAGGGAAACTGCAATCTTTGCTCATCCACCACACATTAGTTCCCTGTTAAGCTGACCAAGATGGTTTCTTTGCCCAGCCAATTTAGCACCGAACAAAGCCAGCAGAGCACAGTATCATCTGTGTACTGCAGGCTCATGTGTGGGGAAAAGCAGAGAGTCCTCAGGAAACATGAAGCTCTAATGCTCCTCCTCTTTTCGCCAAATGGAAACAGGGCCTGGTTTTCGAAAATGCTGAAAAGGTAAATTACTCCAAACCTGGTAGTGGAGTATAGACTGTTAATGCCACTACCTTTCAGAGCCAGCAGGAGCTGTGCTCTTAAAATATTTACTTGTCTGTCGCATGAAACATTAAGATTCATCTTCACACAGTTGCTTACCTGGTCTGGAGTCCTGAGACCGGACTGCAGAATCAGTAGCATCTCCTAGTAATTGTGAGAGCTTCCTTTTTTTGCTTGATGCTGCAGAAACTCTTTTTTAAAAACACACGTTGCATTACTCATTTGTAAGTTTAAATACAGGTACTACAGAATCACAAGAAGAGAACACCAAGGTATCTCATTCTAACTGTATTGTCATCCAAATTCTGATTTGCCAGGAGAGGAGACTGTTGTTGGCTTTTTAAAACTGATTTATGCAATTTTTCCTTCCAAAACATAAGTTAGTTTATTTTTTTATTCATATGAATAGAGAAGTTGATCTCTTTTTAAAAATGTACACAGAGCATAAGCGGCAGGGTTCTACTGTTTCCTGACATTTGCACTAAAATCACTGCTTTATCTTGAATAATTGTACTGCACCAAGCACGAGGTCATTTTCCTTCTTATACAGAAAACACCAGTAGCAGTTAAACTAATGCATTAATGAAAATATCTCAAGGGGCAACTGCTGGGTAACAGTTTTCCCCTTTCCCAGGAAGTGAGATTTCAAAAAATGCTCCTTTGTGCAAAGCGAAAAAACCTTGTTCCAAAGTTCTGATATCATAAAATGTAAACTAGAATATCCTGACAGATGGTCACTCCTTCTGGATGGGGGAAAAACCAAGCCAAACTCCAGGTCTCAGTCAGGCCCAGTAGGTACTCAAGCTAAGGTTTCTCCATGAGTAGAAGATAAGCCTGCCCACCACATTAATTGTTATTCTTTTTCTAGGTTTGTTCCAAAGTTCCACATTTGGTAATGAAGTATTTTGTATCTTAAGTTGCAATAACCAAACTATTCCCTCAAAAAATAGTATGATTTTGACTAACTGGCATCTTCTACTGGAAAACAAACCAAGAACACAAATAGCTCCAGTGAGAAACCCTGGCCCAGCTTCCTTCCCCCACATCACATGTAACACGTAATTGAGCTCTTTACAGCAGACAGAGCATCTGCAAGCCCAGGACTAACGCTGGTGAATTCACATTTCTCTCCACGTAACCAGGGTGGTACCCCTCTGGCATGCATCAGTCAGTTCATTCTTACGAGGTATCATGATTGGATGCTTGCACTAGCCAGTGTATTTTAAATAATTAAGCATCCACAACATGCTGGTGGGTGAATAAGGCAGATGGGATATGAATACCATTTCACTTGCTTACATAGATGTGACTTTTTTTTTTTTCTCTCATGCCACTTGTCAGAACACTTACAAGATCCTTATGGACAAATCCCCACAATAGGTATTGCAAAACGCCTGAGTATTTTTATAATCCAGTTATGAAGCACCTGTTGATCCCTCCTTAGCCTTGTAACGTTTTAAAGACTGAAATCTATTCCTACTTCCAACCTGAACTTCAATCAAGATGTTTAAAGCAACCTCAACCACAAGTGTCTCAAAAACGTCTAAACACTGCCATCCAGTGGAACACCCTACACCCACAGGGATTTTACACCAGTCTTAAACCGTGTCTTCTACCAGCTCTACTTTTTTTTGTATCTGTCTCATCCTTTGCATAAAAGATTCATCATTTACCCAGAAATCTGAGATGCATTTGGCTGAAAGTATGAATAATTAAAACTCAAACAGCTGGAGGATGTAGAATGATTCCAAGGAGTCACAGCATTGTCTGTCTTCAGATAGCAGCCTTGGGGGATGCTGCAGGGATGCCCACCAGCATTGGGGTCAGAGTTAGTCTCCATGAACCTGCAGGGAAGCTTGCTGGGTGCCACAGCAGATGGGCATGAGAGTGGAGGCTGCAGCCCACTGGTCCACGTAGTGTCATACCACGTGGCTGCAAGAAGTAAACAGACAAGAAAGTAAGGAGAAAGAAGAGGAGCAAGAAACCTTCCCATGAGCTTGGGAGAGGCAGGATTCATGTGACCTACTCTGGAGCTGTGGTGGAGAACACGGTTCCGATCCAGAGTCTGGTGGGGAGTCTGGCAACTGGCTTTGCCTAGGGATGAAAAAGAGAGATTTTAATTTCTACTGGGAGGAGACATGGAGGACAACCACAAGGCAATGCTGAAAGCAGCTGGAGGGGGACTACCTGGCTACTGACAAGGGCCTTCAGGAAGCATTAATCACCATAGTTGCCGCCCCTTCTCACAGGAGAAACTTACACTTCATCAGACCATCTCCTATGGCCCTCCACCTCTCCCCCAGGCAGGGAGGCCCCATCCCTACCAGCTCTTGCCCATGTGCCCCTCCATGACCCGCTGACTTCAAGCCTCCTTCCTTCCCGTGAGCCATTCTTCAGTTACCTCCCCGGGCACGCCAGCGACTCTGAATACACAGAGCTCACGAGGGCTTTAAACCCATTCTCTCTAGACTACAGGTTAAAGATCTGTAGCATCTTCATCCACTGGCTGATTTCTTAAGACCTTAGTTTGGCCAAAGCGTTCTCAGCCCCTACCAGATGCTAGCAGGCCCCATTTTAGCTCCTCGCTCAGCACCAGGAGGGGCAGCCCAAGCGCGGAGGGGAGCGGGGGCTGCCGCACCCGGGGGGAAGCCCATCTGCCCAGTTTGAAACAAGGGCTTTTACAAGCTGATCAAAACAATCCAGAAGCTTAATGTGGGATTTCCACAGGTGGCGAGCTCCCTTCCCTCTTTTCGGTCCCACACAATCTTCCGGTTCCATTTGGAAGAACATAGTGGGGGACTGATATTTAGTATATTCTATGCTTAAATAACGAAAAAATTGAAAATATACAGTACTAACAGGTCCATCCCAACAGCCTCCTCAAAGAAAAGCTTCAAAAACAAACAAAACAAAAAACCCCTCATTCCTCACAGAAAACAAGCCATTCCATCGCGTTTTTACACAAACACCACTGCTGACCGACTATTTATACCGCCTGAGTTTATCACTGCGGTGGAGGAAGGCCGGTGGGGCGGGGGGGTGGGCGCGGATCTCGACGCGCTGCTGAAACCTGAACAAAGAATAACTCGTCAGGGCGGGCCGGGGAGGGTCCGGGCAGCGGCGGCCA
>VYZM01013349.1:210068-238230 GCA_013398915.1 Dromas ardeola
CCACAGCCCCAGCCAGCCAATCAGCAGCGGCCGCGGCGGCGCGGGCGGAGCGGCGGCTGGGCGGGAGAGCGGTGTCGGCGCTGAGGCGGCCACGGCCGGGGGGTACGTTGCGGCCACGGAGGCCACCCTGGGATGCTCCACGCCGAAGCGGGGACATCCCGAGGGGACTGCGGGCCGGGAGCGACCCACGCCGGAGCCGAGGGAAGGGAGTAAGGAGCGGGAAGGAGAAGCCGTTACGCAGCACGCCGGCGGCAGTGGGAGGCGCCGGGGGCGTGTGAGGAGCGGCGGCGACAAGTGGAGCGGGCAGGAGGGAGAAGCGCTTGGTTTAAATCGAGCCTCGAAAAGGTGGGGGAAAGGGGGGGTGGGGAAGTGATCAAAAGCTTTTGTTAATTGGTAACAAATTAAAGTAAAAATTTCTTGAGCCTAGGCTCTCTTGCCCACTGCAAAGGGTGCTCATGAAGCCCAGATCCATGCAGTGCCCCATGTAGTACCGTCGTCCAGCAGCCTCTGTATCACCTGCCATGAAAACGCCTGCTGAGAAACACCGCATCATGCCAAGTTCAGGCAGAGCTGGGCTGCTTTCCTCTGCTACACAGAGCTACATAAGCAAGAGGCTCATCTCCCAATTCACGTCCTATGCAGGGCCACCTCCACAGCTGCTCAGGGATGTTGGTAATCAAGCACTGCACAGGAGGAACACCCTTGGCACCCTGGTGAGGCAAGGTCCCTGCATGGCACCTTCAAACCCCGGGTGGGAGCATTACATGGAGCAGGTGCAAAGGCATGGGGTGGGAAGGCACTGACAGGCATTATGGGAGGCAGGGACTGGAGGCGGGACAGAGGAATCGTGGCTGGGAACCAAGAAATTCCATGTGATTCACAGCCACCTCTTTCCCAAAACCCATAGCCAAGCAGGAAAGAGTTATGTTTTAACACCCCTGCTTGGAGGGGTCATCACGAAAAGCCAAACAACTTCAGTGTGCTCTGTGATTTTTAGCATTCACGGGGTTTTGTTACTGAAACAAGTAAATCTCTGAAAACATGACCTCTCACGATTCCTTTCTAAAGAACTTCAGGCACGCTGCTCCGTGCAAGAACATGTCAGCCCATATTTTACTGTGGAGCTTTTGCCCGATTTTCAGGCAGGAAGTGAGTGGTTCCTTGTGTGCAGCTGACACTACAAGCTTTGCTCTCAGCTTGACTCCAACAGCTGAGACCATTCACATACCTGAGGTTTGAAAGAAGGTTCTTGGTAACTTACTCTTTGGCACCTACGCTTGGTTATATTGTATTATGTCTTCCTGTGATGCTCTGTTTTGCTTTTACACTTACAGTGTTTCTCCTGTCAGACAGTCTGCAAAAGATTACTCTCTTAGGATGAGTTCCCACGCTATGTAGCAAAACCACTTCATTCCTTCTGCATTGAAAATAGGAACATCCTAAGTCAACAGCAGACCACTTCAGACCACATCCACAACCCTACACTTTTCATTAGCTTCAACTACATAGTTATTCTTAAAAAATAAATTCAAAAATTACAAATTAGAATAATCTTTAGTGTCTTTCAAAACAAATTTTCTGATACTTTTAAATACTGTGTCTAGTGCTCTAAACACTGTTTTCAACTTTGAATAGAGAGTTAGTAACCATTTGAATTACTATTTTTTTCTGTGGGTTACTTGATCCATAGCTACTGAATGCCAAATGTGCCTTGTAAAATTTAAAACGATACATCCTTAAAAGTCGAAAACTTCCCTTCTACACATTCAGTTCATATTCCGAGTTTCAACTGCTGCCTTGGGTACTCGATTTCTGCTTTAAGTTAGAGTCTTTCAGTAAAATACACAGGTAAACACTTTCTGGGAGAAAGAAAGTATTCATAAAGTACAGAGGTAGTAGGGATATTTCTGCGAGTTAGAACTTTACTGAAACTGGTACTGTGCTTTTTCTGGAAAAAATATTCTGTGGTTTAAATGATTCTGTATTACAGACATACTATATCAATTAAATGCCTACTTAAGAAAGGACACGGTAACCCTTGTTCTCCACTCACTGTTCAAGAGTAAGCTATTACTGTAGGAAAAGATGAGGAAATAATATGTGGTGCTTCACATGTGGTGCAAGAGGAGAATAAATGTAACACCAGTGGCCTGACTGATGCAAGACGGTCTTTAATGGAGACTTACAGATGCACCCAAGACCTTGGTGGTAACAGCACCTTTTTCCTTGGAGCTGGCATTCAGTATTGCAGGTGCCGTTACGTTGGTCCGCATCTTATATATATAGAGGCTTTAAATATTTTTCTCCTTTGACATGTTTTGGCAAGTTCCTTTATGAGGTTCTATTCTGTTTTTGCACAGTCTGCAGTACAGACAAATACTTCATAGTTTTACTTTTAGAGATCTAATGATTCAGTAAATATTCCTCTTAATCCCATAATTAATGAAGTATTACTGTAGTATTGGTGTAAAATCCTGTTGGGCCTCCAGATTATTTTCTTGGCATGTGAATACTTAGTAGCACTGCAACTAAAATATCTAACATACCTAAGCTACATAATAGCATATCTATACACATTTATATTTCTGCTATGTTTTGTGTATAAAAGCAAAAGAATAACATTTTAATGCTGTCATACAGGAGTTCAATAATCTGTTTAGCCTGCAACACATTTAGTCCCTCTAAAAATAAAGGTTATGTATCTTTGTATACAACAACCTCTTCATTCTTCTTTACTTTTATAGCATGGGCAGAGAGACAATCAATTCATTATTCATGATTTAGAGGAGGTAGAAGCCTATTTACCCCATTGTAAGTAATTATGTGTGCTGCTGAGTGTGTCCTGAATGAAAAATCCCACGTTTAATTATTTTTAAAACATCCCCTCTTGCTTTGCTTCTTGGCAAGTGCAAGTGTCAGCCCATTAATGATATTTTGCACTGAACAACAGTCACCTGACAGTTGTCTAGATGAAAGATTTGGGTTTGAAGTCTTTGATAGATCTGTGCTGCATAACTTTCCACCCCTGACCGTGACCCTTTGCATTATGTATCCTTTGTATCTCTTAAAGTTCATCTCAGAAGAGATTAATGGACAGTTTCTCTGTTCTGAATGAAGCATTAGGATGAAAACGGTAGTCCCGCTTCCCTCAAACTGGGAGGTTTACACTATTCTCTCAATTTATTACACATTAGTCTCACTTGTATCACTTATTCTGTACATAAACACTAAACTTGCACTTACAGGAATGTTAAAATAAAAGCTTTGCATTTAATGCCATAATTAACGCAGCAGTTGTGAATTATCCCAGACTTCATTATCATTCATTCTGTTGAACAAGATGATGACCATATTTCCATTACTGTCTGCAATTCATTTTTCCAAGTCTTCCTATACAGCTTCAAGTAAGTAACAGTATCAAGAGCGCCACAATTCTCTTGAAACTCAGATTTCAGGTCTGACTGTTGCATTCTGATTTTATCATGGCACTAATGAATGCAATTTTAGAGATGTTGCTAAGGAGATAAAGTACATGTTGCTGTAATACTTACAAAGTTCCAAACTCTGTGTCACTACTGATGAATTCTTCCAACATACTTGTATCCACCATGGGATTCTCCAAGGCTCCATGGACGTCTTGCCCTAAAATGAAAAACGTAAAAAGACAGAATTTACGAGAGTGGAATTTGGAGGGGATCGTCAGTACTTCAGATGAAGTAACACTGCCTGCTCTCCTGTGCCAAGGAAAACCAAATCCGTCCTGTTTGATGTAACAGGTGGGTTATGCTTCTGGTTTACTCAGTCCGGGAGAAAGGACGACGGGAAATGCAGAGTAAAAGTGGATGTGCAGAGGAAGATGAAGATGACACAGCAGCACCAGGCAAACCCCAGCTCACGTATGGCATTAAGGCTTCACTGAATTACCTCAGCAAGGGGATGAAGGGCCCCAGCCTGCAACTGGAGAAAGGGTTTTTGAAGATGACTTCGTACTTGTGTACCTTGGGATCAAAACAGGTGATTGGGTCAAAGCTCAGCCATTGTCACATGCAGATCCACTTTCTGCATTAGAGCTGCAAGTGAGTTTCTGAAACACACAGTTTAGAAATCCACCGTCCTGAGCTTAAAGAAAGCAAAAATAAAGCTTTAGAAATGTTTGGCGGCTTCCTTTTATTCTCCCCCCCAAAAAACCCAGCCCACTAAGGTGTTAAATTTTTTAATGAATAGAAAGGTTCAGTATTTTGTCCTTTGTTCCTTGGTAACTGAAGGCTATAAACAGATTTTATGATTTTTAAGGTCTCCGGAATTCATGACAACTTTTGTAGAAAGTCAGCCAGAACTCTGAAAAAAAACCACCCACACAGAGGCTCCCCACCTCTCCAGGCAGCCTTCCATAAACACAGGTGTGGCCAGTCAGAAAGCAAACAAGATAAGGACACTGAAGTTACCGCTCTCTCCAGCACGTGGCTCTGTCCCGCCACTACACCAGATGAAATGGAGTGGCCTACAAACCCGGACCTGCCTGGCTCAGCCCCAGGTGGCCAACACTAACCTCTTCCCCTCAGCTCTGCAGCGGAGTGGGAAGATGCCAAAGGTCCATCAGTGCCACTGAGCGCAGAAGCAGTAACTGCCGGTGGTGCTTTTACTTGCTTTTGCTGTCTTCTCGCTGTACCAGCACCAGATCCCTGCATGGCAAGGAGTCACGCCATAAAATTTCTTCTGTTCTTTTCCCCACGTCTCTGTCTGATGCAGTTCCTTCTTGTCCCAGCGTTTAGACATTACTTAACCGCAAGCAGCATCTAAAAATCCTCCTCCACCACCTTGCACAGGAATTTCCTTGTGCGTCTGTCTTAACACATAAATTCACATTGCTAATAAACATCCATTGCTTTGTGATCACAGATTAATCTAGGCATCGTTTGCTTATCACAGACTTAATTTTGGCTGCCTTTCATTGTGAGATAGCAACTCGCAGGTGCGCTGCTTGCATCCTTGGATCCCAATATATTGGCGTCCTATACAAACATGTCCTCCGCTCATCAGAGGACAGATTCAATCAGTGCCGCATACTTACTTGCCTCAGCAAAATTGTAACATGGGAAGTCTTGAGGTAGCGGCAAAGCAGTTTGCAAAACCAGCCGGAGAGTACCAAAGAGCCTGGCTTTCCTTAGCAGCCTTCCTCACGCTTGTTGGATTCTCATCTTTTTGTTCTTCATGTCTGAATTTAGGATATCCCCCCCTCCTTTTGCTAATGTAGTCCACAGGAAAATGATTCAACCACCTTCTCCTTTTACCCATCTGTTCAAATTGCTTGGCCCTCATGCAGAATAATTTTGTTATTAACATGAGACTAGAGGTCAGATACAAAGTGTTTTTACTGTACCACAAAACCAAGAATTCCTTATTTTGACTGAGGCCAGAGACAAGCTCTTTCGAAGCACAGCTGTGAATCCAACAAGGACAGGGCCTTTAATATGGGCGTCCCACAGTCCAGAGATCGGCTCTGTTGCTAAGTGATGACAAGAGCAATACGTATCATCCCCTCTTAATCTCTCCACTTTGCATAAACAGTTAAACAGGGAGGAGGAGAAGGAAGAAGCGAGTAATTCCAGTGCTGGGAGCGTAAGGAAGCACACCAGCAGGAAGATCGGCCACCACTAATGAAACCTTCTCAATGCAGGTTCACAGAGGGGCCAGTACATTTGGCTGCCCTGTAGAACTTGACTCCAAGAACTTTCTGTCTTCCTTTCTGATGTACTTTCCTAGCCTGTGGCATCACCTGCTTGTATTGGCATCTGTTTCAGCAGCGGAGGAGCCGTGGTATCATATGCAAATTCATTTAAAATAGCAGCCTCCATTTCACAGGCACTCGATCACAGTAAGTAGTTAATAGATACGGGCTTTGGGATGATGAAGTATGCCGATATTTGATTGGGAGTTTTGTTTAGTGTTCTTGTTGCTCCCTGGAAGTATGCAAGCCAGTCGTTGCCCTGGACATAAGGTGGCTGCAAGAGCAGAGAACTGTGTGTTCTCTGTGGTGGGATGATCCCTGCCGAGAGGCCCCTGGAAACACAGAGCCTCCTGTGCAGGACGGTGTGCCCAGCAAAGAGCTGTCAGAGGACGTGCGGAGTCAGCAGCCTTTATCAGCTTGTGCTCAGGGATCTCTGCTCCCGGTCCACACTCCACACCGTGGTGTGCCCAGATATCTCCAGGAAGAGTCTGCACCAGGTGACACGTTCAACCTGAGCGCCACTGCACAGAGGATTGCCAGCTACCCATGAAACTGGTGAAATACGAAAGGCCAAGACGACTGCGTTTCATACACAGTTGTTTGCAGAACAGAGACTGCAGTCATAAACAGCATATGACTGTACTTTTCCCATTTCTCCATAAAGCTTGATATTTTGTTGTTATCTCTCCTTCAATCTGAAGTCTAAAACCTGTCAGTTCTACCACCGGCTTCTGCTCCCCCGTCCATTCTTGCCTAGCCTGTCCCCAGTCCTGAGCCCAGGCCCCCAAGGAGTGGGCTGAACTCCAGCCTCCTGATCTGGCAGTCGCTTGCTTCATCTCCCTCTTCGGCAGACATCCCCTCCTTTCCTCCAGTCCGGAGGCTGTAGCCACCTGGCTCCTGAGCTTCACTTCATACTCCACTCTTCTGTAGCCAACAGTCTCAATCCCTGAATTACCTGCCTCAATTAATTCTCCCAGCACCTCCATGTAGTGCCTTACGACCGCATTTTAATCAACTGCCTCCTTTTCAGTAGTATCTAAATGCAAAGGGAAGGATGGGGGACAGAGAACCAGAAGCTCCTTGCAGTACATTTTACGTCTTTAACGGAACAGCTATTTCAGAGAAAGTCCCATGCAGTTGTGAATTTGGCTTGAACCACAGCCACCACTTTCCAAAGGAGTACCCAAATAATCAGGCTATTAGGGTGCTCTTTCTGCAAACATAAATTCAGACCGCAACCAATAAAATATTCTCTTCAGCTTTTTGTATTGACTAAAAGTCAGTAATAAACTGATCATTTCTTGACATTAAAACAGGATGCCAAGAGGTTCCCAGCCAAGTCCAGCTACGTGTAGTAAAATCTGTGTTAAAACATCAGCTATTCCATACAGGGAACAATCCTTAAATAACAGCTTGAGATGTAAAAAAACCATAGAGATCTTTAATACCTGGTTGCTGAAAGGACAAATAACATTTGCTACAAACCCTTGCAACTCCAGGGAAACGTTTCTGCTTGAGAATTAGTAACTGATTTTCACCTGAAGATACTTTACCACTAAAATGGGCCTCAGCACTTTATGAGTTCCACTATATGGGCTCAGTGGAAAGTCCAGCTGAACCTCATGGACTTACACTAAGTCTTACTTAGGGAGCTGGTAGTTCATAAGCTTCTTTCACATTAAAGGACTCCAAGTACTGGTCACTATTTGAACTGTTCAAGATAGTCCATTTTGACTGGAACAGACCTGGAGCCACTGGTAAAAGCTGCTGGGCCAGTAGAACTATGGAGGGGAACCTCGGGCACATGGCAGCAATAAACAGGAAAGGGTTAAGGACAAAACCTCTGCAGGTGGCAGAACTGTAGCCAGCCAGGACACACCACAGTCAACTGCAGGAAGACCTGTAACACTCCTGCTGGTAAGGAGGGAGCTTCTGTCAAGGTAGATGGCTTTTCCCCAAAGTAACATTGTCCAGAGAAACAAATCTTATCCTGAACATTTTTAATTTCTTATTTCATCTTTTATTCCTGTTTCAATCTCTCATCCTTAAAATGGCATGAGACACCTTTGGGGTTAAGTGTTTTGTGTTTAATGGCATGTTTGCTCTGTAGCTTAATTTATTTACCAAGAGCTCTAAACTATATTCCAGGAGCAGGTAACAATTCCACTTCCAATCACCAGAGGTGGTGATTCCACTAAGAACCTTCTTTAGATCACAGAGAGCACTGAGACCGAACACACACATTTCAGACACCTCAATGTATACCTTCCAACAACAAAAGAAAGAGAAGACTGAGTTTATCAGTGTAACTAGGTTGGCCTTCATTAAGTTTCTCAACACATTGATAATGTCAGCAAGAACAGACAGCTCTGCTACACACAGGCACAGGAGCTAATCAGGAGCTCCAACCTTCTCCTGACAAACAGGAAGTTACTGATTAAAAAAACCAAGTATTTTTATTGAAAATTATTAATTTCAACAGAAATCGTAGGAAAAACTGTTCAAAGATGAAACCTCTAGTGTGGGAGGAGTGAAACGAGACTGAGAAAGACAAAAACTTCCCAAATCAGCCACACAAGAGAAAAGCCATTTACTCTTAAGAAAAAGCCAAGGTCAAATCCCAGTCAGAGTCATATCTAATCCAAGAGGTCTATTGACTATTGAAAGTAGTGCTCAACAGGAAAACAAACATTATCTCATTGTCCTTGAAGAAATCCTCTTATTTCAGACTGTCCCCTCTCAGTATTGTAAACGTGACTTTATCTTACTAATGAGTGTCAAAAGAAATGTGCACTGTACGGAAATAAAGCAATGGGGGAAACGGGATCCTTTTAGCTCATTAATTTCAAATAAGCTTACAAAACAGATCTATAAGCGTGCTGAGTTGCCAGCTGGCTGCATTTGGAAGCCAAACCTGAACCACTGACGAAGCAGAGAGACTTCTCCACCCGATACTGCAGGACTCAGCTTTTTTTGTAGCCTTGAAAGACAATGTTCTAGCACTGCTATGACTAATCATGGAGGCCACCAAGCAGTTTATTGCTCTTGTCGCATAAGGTGGCATTATAAAGCCAACCCACAAGCTGTAGTGCTAGGCTGGAGAGAGGCTGTCAGTTAAAGTTGGCCTTACGTTCAATGAAGCTAACCCCTGCTTGAAAATAACGCAAACCCTGCTTTTAAATCAACTTGTTCCCTTTTCCGACTTACCTGTGATTTAGCAGCAAGAGGATACCAGCTACTGCGTGCTGAATGAAAGAATGATTAGCTCTGGTAGCCTTGACACCTATCTAATCTCAGTGTCCCGATAACGAAATTCAGCCATCTAACAGCATCCCCGCAGGGCGTTAGCAGACCTTTGTCATACTGTAGCGCAGAACCACACAACATTACTGAAGAAACCTCCCAAGATGTTTCTTTTTCCTGCAATTAAAATGGAACTGACAGGGCTTCTCCTCCTTACGCTGGCCCAGAGAGGTGTTCTACTAAACTACCTTCTAAAAAGGGTTAAATTAGTAATTCTAGAATTACTGTTAGTAATTCTCGCTAAAGAGCTCACACAGTTAAAATATCTGAGACACCTTCTACCATCAAAGTATGGTGGTCACAAAAAAGCCAACAGAACCTAGCCCAAATTCCCTAGAGAGTCCTGTTTTCCGAGTCAGTTCCTAAAAATTTTCCTGGTATTTTATATGGTTTATATTATATTTTATGCCATATATAATTGATGTCCAACCCTATTTTGAGTATTTAACAGTAACATATACTACAGTGCAGTACTTGAACAAATAGCTTGATAAAAACAAATATGTTGCTGAAAGCAAAGCTAAGTCAGTTTGTTAGCTTTTGATCTCCATGACTTAAAGCAAACTTAAGAAACATGGTATGAATTTGCAAAAATCTATGGACACATTCGCTGGCTAGCAGCCCTAGATTGGGGTTCACTGATTTAAATTTCTTGGCTTAAATACATTTTCTTTATCAATGCTGGAGAATCTTTACTTTCCTAGTTTGAAATTAAAACTCAAAAGTTTGAGTTGCCACCTCTCACCTTGGCCAACAGAGTGCCAGAAAAAAAAAAAAAAAATCATTTAGCACAATGGAAATCAAATGCAGGGAAACAAAAATTGTCCACGTTATCCAAAACGGAAAAGGTAGTTTCCAAGTTACTCTGAGATAAGTATCACATGAATACCTGCACAGGTAACAGAAGGAAAACAAATACAGAAAGAGAAGCTTGGAATTGAAAAGTTAATATTAAAAAAAAAAAAGCAAAGTGTAAACTGGAGGAAGGGAAAGAAAAGATTTAGTAAAATAGTAGAAAATACATAAGCCTTTGAACAGCCATTTTGAATCCTGTTATGGCAGGGCCTGAGAAATGCAGTTTAATTATGGAATCTATTAGAAAGTAAATTTTGTGGTAAGAGAAAGGCAGGAGACTAATGGGACCTCACTTGAATGTAAATGTCTTTGGGAAAAAGGCAAAAGGGCAGATCCCAGCCAAAAGACAAAAATAATAGTAATAATCTGACTTTAACTTCTCAGAAGGATCCCGAGGACACTGCCACAATTACCATTTCACCAATTATAGGGAGGCCATTTCAGAAGAATGGTATTGGTGAAAAGAAAACCCTCTTTAACCTGACATGTTATGACAGAGCAGGGAGGGGGCTCTCTAACCTCATGAAAACGGCTAAGATTTCAGAAGTGATAAATTGCAAGGAGACCTCAGCCACTTCCCAGTTTTTCTTCCTGGCAATTACCACGGCGGCACTGCAGGCTCTGCTGGGTCCACCCTTCCCTTGGTCTTCTGGCCGAAGCACAAAGATAAAGGCACTTCTGATATCAACTTACACAATAACTTTGCGTAAATAGGGTTCTGGGGCTCGCTCTTCTTCAACTAACTCCAAACAATTATTGTGGTTTTGCTGCCACCAGAAATTATCAAGACTCTCTTCTCAAATTCGATTCTTACCTTCAAAGAACTGCTGCAAGGCCTCATTTTCTCCCACCACATCCATGAAAACCAGCAGAAGTGTTTTGCTTTCCTACTGCTTGAAGAATCCCACTGAGAAAAACGCACCGTCTCTCTTCCAGGTGACTACGAACGTGCCAAGGAACACATCACATTTTTGTCAGAGGTTTCAATGACTTTGTCCCAGCTGATTTCATTCCTTCCTAACAAGAGCCAGGGCTCTACTTAAACTCTGCTACATGTAAAGGAGAATCTGACAAGGCTTTTGAGGCAAGATGAAGGTGATGTGCGTTCTTCCGTTCAGTGTCTAATGTTCTTGTTTTAAGGACCTTTGGTCCCAGTACTAACCACAATTACACATGCGCAAAAAAAATGCAGCAATAAAAATTACTTACCTTGTCTCTGTACTTTCACACAGGTGATGTAATTAATACTACTGATGAAAGCAACAGTAATCAAAAATGCAAGAGCATCAAAAACGCAACCATCACCGGTTTCACCGTATGTACTGTCCCATTTAAGCCCCTGAGCGTCAAGACTATCCAACTGTCTGAAAAAAAAAATTACATCTCACAGCAGTTTGACTACAAGGAAGCAGAACTTCTACATTATTATTATTAACAAAACTAAACCACAGATGAACCTGTTTGTCTAAGGTAACATTAAAAAACATGTGGAAAAGATGAACATTGAATAAAGATCTTTTAAGGCTAGTAGCAAACCCAATTTCACTTTCTTTAAATTGATCTTTGTACACTGTTCTGTCACCCCTAAGCAAAGAGCAGAAAAACAGTCAGAGGTTTTGAGTAGGCATCTGTTAAGAGGTTGTGAACAAAAGCTTCAGTGAAGTCAAGAAGTCTGGAACAAGGCTATTTTCTGAGTTCAGAAAGAACTCAGAAACATTCTTAGGAAAGAACATTCACCAGACAAATAAGCGTTGCGTAATTTTTACAAATTCCAGACACTCACAGTGACACAGGTTTCTCATGCGAGGCAGTTTATACTAAAAAAAAAAAAATGTAAAAGAATTTCAGGGAAGGGACTTGAAGACAGAAACAATCCAATCCCGATGACTACTTACAAGATGTTGATGCAATTGAGCCAAAGTCATCACCACTGAAATACACCAGGTACATCTTTGTAGTACTTAGTACAAGAAAATACCTCAGCATAATAAACTTTAGATACTATTTATGGCTTGACACTCTCATGTATAGAAAGGACTCTTCTCTGCTTGAATGAGCAACGCTTGTAAAGAATTATTAAGTCAGAATAGCAGCAGCTATCATTTAATTACTGTTAGCTAATCTGGGAAACAGTTTGGTTTCATTATGTAAACTAAGGATTAACAATCATTTAGGAAGCATTTACGAGCTTAACATAAGACATAATACCAACAAACACAGCTTGTTTTCTAAGAGTGAGAAAACCAGACTTCCTTAGTATTATTGAAAAAATAAACAACCTTTTAACAATTGAAAGTAGAATTCTTCCAGGTTTCTACAGTAGGAACTAGTACCCAGTGATAGGAGATTGATAAAAATATTTCATCAGTACTAAAACAGCCAAGGCTGGACATACGCCATTACTAGTAAAAATATTTAGGTTCAATTTTTTTTGTTTTAATCTTAACATCGAAATGCCAGATGAAAGCCAGAACTCGCAAAGTGTTTTCGGGCACACGTAACATGCAAGCAACACAAATATGGTATTGAATTTCACTGCTCATTCTATTTACTGCTGTAAAAACTGAGAACGCTCCGGTAAGACAGTGACGAACAGTGTTATTTTTGTTCAGCATCAAACAAAATAAACCTACATCCACTGAGATGCTTCTTGTTAAAGAACCAACTATATAAACTTGCCTTTACTTCTACGGTTTCTCAGTTTACCTGCCAATGCTTTAATCTTATCTGTAATTGCTACCTGGCTGTCATGATCAAGACCTAGTGTATTTCCAAAAGTGCTTTTACATAGTAAGTCTACCACACACCCACAACTACATTCCTTGTAACCTGATCAACTGTCTGCTTTCAGCCTCAACTACGCCCAGGGGAAAAAGGACCACTTCAAGTTGAAGGGCAAAAGTAGCACTTGAACAGAAAAAGCACCTTCCTTAAGAAGCCATGATCCTTTTTTGGGTTCTCTTTGTAGCAAATCATGTGTGTGAATAAACTGCTAACATTATATAGAAGTTATCATCAGCATCTTAAAGAAATCACGTAATGGACATTTTCCAGTTTCAAGGACACCTGTGGGAAACTGATGTATAAAACACAGGAAACTGGAAATCCCCAAAAAGCAGGAGGGGAAAAAAAAAAAAATCACTTAAAGGAATGGAAAAACTCTAATAAAAGAAAGTAAGAGGGGAAGAGAAAGTTTTTAGAAGTCAGACAGAGGCCAGGACAGATTTCTAACTAAAGAGTAAACAAGGTAATTTTATTGTCCTTGATGTTTGAAAAGCACCCTACTTCAGAGAGAAGATATCCACTCTATCCATTCTTCACTATATATGTTTCTCTTCTTACATTGCTTTAGAAAAGAAAAATATCGGAAAGCAGTACTTCAAAGAATTCTGAGATTTCTTAATTGTCTCTTAACTGTATTGGCATACATCCATGGAGAATACATACATGTATCTAAACACTACAATGAAGAAAGTGTCAGGCATTTATTCCCTCTTCATAAAATCATCTCAGTTTTACTTATCAGGGATGTTCACATCATTCTGCACCACAAAGAACAGAAGGCCGACACTGCTCCAGACTAACACTTTAATCAGAAGTTCTGTTTTTAAATGTAAATTACAATCACTAATACACCTACAAGTGCTTACCACATTTGATCAACTAAGTATTATATGTACGCATATACAGCATAGGTCAGTTTAAAACAATCACAGTACTTCTTAGTGCAATCTGCAAAAGGAGAGAGATCTTGGACCCACTTTGTGGAAATAAATATCAAGTGACAAAAAAAGATTCAGCGATTTTAGTTATGTATATTCAATGAAGTTCATGCACGCGCCAGAGTAAAAAGATTTAGAGCTCTTCCTTGTAATAGCCAAGTTTTGCTAGTGACATCTCTCTTCTCAGCTGCATAACTTCCCAGAACATCTGATCCACTAAAAAAAAANTGATCCACTAAAAAAAAAAAAAAAAAAGACAGAAATATCAATAAACGCTCTGAATTCATATTTTATTTCAACTGAGGTATACAGGCTGCCTCACTGTACAACAGTTTAGGGGAACTTTAGAAGTAACAAACATCTAGTAAAACCAGAATTAATATGTGAGGTCTATTTGTGCTTGGTTGTGACAAAATTTGTTAAAGTATTTATTTTAAAAATTCTCTATCATGGGAAAAAATTCCCAAAATTTTAGATGATTTCTTTTTAAACTGGAGAACAAAAATACATCAGTACTTCTTGTCAGCTTCACTTAATTGCTGTTTCTCATTTTAATTGCCCTGCCCCTTGACTCCTTTTCTGTAAAATTAAAAGACTGCAAGAAGAAAAAAGTAGAACTTGATGGATAAGAATTGTTTCATCACAGAATCTGTAATTTTTCCATTTGTAATCTTTCTTCCTCCCTCTCTTTTCTACCAGTAACCTGCCAGCAACAATAAACTAGAGAGGAAAAAGATCCTTTCCAAATCTCATCTGTATTTTGCTAAACTTGATGATCCTAGTGAACACCTGAAGCTTCTATACACACAGTAATATGAATCAAAATTGAGTACATAATTATTCAAGACAAAAATAATTTCCATGCAGTCGTGATCATGATGTAGAATGACTATAAAGATTATTAACCTGAGCAACAAGCACAAAGTCTTCACTACCGTATTTCAAAAACTGCTTTTTTAAGTGACCTCTGTCTCAAAAATTATATGGTACATGAGCAGAAATACATCCAATGCATTATGCAGCCAATTATCATGAGTGTCTACATTCTTCTAAAGCTATTGTTAAAATATTTACATAAAGCTACAAATGCAAATTCAATGTTTTTAATGGTAAAGATGACAAGTGAGCTGAAACACCAAACTCAAGCTTTTTCAAAACTTCTTGTGAAGAATAAGTAATTCTGATAACGTTGAAAATATTTCATTATTTGATGGAAAAAATATTAACTTAATTTCTTTATCTCAATAGCAAAATAAACAGTTTTTAGTTGAAACTATATAGGTCCTTTTGATCAAAGTAAAAGCCTTTTAACTATAAATCAAATTACAACTTAAATAACACATTTTCAAGGTCTTCTGCAATGCTAGTACATCAGTAAAAATTACCACCATCTGAAGGTTTCATTAAACATAATTTAGTGTATGAAATAGGTGAATTTCCGGTGAATTCCATGAAAACAATTCTCTTTGACAAGGAAAGTTAACAGCATTATATTTTGTAAAGAACAGTCTTCTCTATCACCTTAGGAATACTTCAGGTTAGAAGTGAAAACAAAAGATTTAGGTGTAGCTAAAATACTGAGCTCTTGAAATTGGGAAACATCAGGAGAGACGACTATAGGTGAGGTAGATCAAAGTGAGGCTAATTCTAGCCAAATTCTGGATGAAGCCAATCCACACAGACTCAAAGACTGGAAAAATGAAAAGCACAGACATCCATAAACATTGCAATGCTGTTTAATTTCAGAAATGCAACTGAAAAAAATAATAATTAAATTTAAAAAGTGAAAGCAATTTTTTAAATTAACTATTGATAGGGGGCTAGTGACACTTTTTCCGCTATCTGTGCTTAGCAAATCCGGGAGCCTAAGTGATATGGTCTGTTTCAAAAAAAGCCCTTGGACCGAAGGCTGTTGGGCAATATTCCTTGACCTGGACAGGAAATACAATTCCAACAATTGTGTACAGTTTAAATGCAATCAAATCATCATAATTTTCTTTGATAGTGATGAACAATTACAGTATGGTTTCTTGTTTATTTTTTACAATGTAACCCAAAATATTGTCAACCTTGCCGGTTCTCCCTGAAAGAAAGGGAGACACAAGAAAGGCTATCTGAATTCTCAACGCACAAAATGAGAAGACACACCAAAATACCAAGTGAAAGGAGAGAAAATGGCCCAGATCAAACCAAACTTAAGGGTTTTTGGTCTAAAATATCTCAATATTCTGTGAAAGTCTTTATTTTTTAAATACAGTGTGGAAAGAACTAACTCCTCTCATTACAGAATTTTCATAACATTTCTTATTGAATAACATAAGGGGGTTTTAGATGGCCTAAAAATCATGGCTTTTTAATTTGCTGCTGCTGTTAAAAAAAAAAAAAAAAAACAAACCTTTATTGGAGAGTGGGATATCACCAAATTCTTGTAATGACAACGACTACCAACAGATAGCTTTCCTGTAATGTGAAGTCACTGCTGTTGTGCACAGATAGCAAGGTTTTAGGCACATGCACTATATAAATTTCTATTTATATATGCCAAGTGCAGTTTCTTACTCACCATCTTGCTGCTTCAACAGTCCTTGCTGGATGTATCGAATATATGTAAAGAAGTTACACACAGAAGTGATCTGAACCCATATAAAAATAATGGTGGTTAATCATTTTGTATAATGGCATGGAAAAACAACTAAATAACTACTACTCAAAATGAAGTCACAGTAAATCTACTTACCCTGTAACGACAGAAAGGAGAAATGTAGTAATAACTGCTTGAATCTCCTAATTTGATTCTATGCTTGCATGACTTACTTTGTCCACTGAGAGCACATTTCCTACAAAATATAAAGTTTGCATGATTTAATAAACAAATCTGATATTAATGTCTAAACACCTGCATGTGTTTAAGGTGTTAATGTAATTGCTTCATAATGGCAGATACCCAAGTCTCTACCTATTACATTATGTTGTCAACTATTTTAGTTCTACAAGGCCTAATTTTGTTTCAAGATCAGTGCACCGTGATGCATTTCTAATTTTTAAAGCTTTCTTCAGCTCTGGTCATGTTCTTCTACACTCACTAATTCAAGCCAGCTTGACAACTGTAGAACAGTGGGATTTCTTTAACTC
Organism: Dromas ardeola; assembly: GCA_013398915.1. NCBI lineage: Eukaryota > Metazoa > Chordata > Aves > Charadriiformes > Dromadidae > Dromas > Dromas ardeola. Next base: position 226,809 of record VYZM01013349.1, read on the forward strand.
TTCATATGTGAAATAAACATCGTTTAAATTATCAGTTGATGCCAACATTTAAACAATTTTTTTTAAAATTCTGCTTGATGTTGCAGTTCATCATAAAAAATATCAGCCCTGCAGAACAGCAGTCAATTCTCTGAAGCCTCTCTCAGATGCGTTTTAAGAACAGCTTTATATATATGCCAAAATTGAAATCGTATTTTATAGTAAGAGTATAAAATAATTTGAGACAAAGGAAAACAGGCTGGCTGGCAGTAATTCTTCCCATTACCATTATAAAAAGTGATAGTAAAATAATCAAGTTTACTACTTCTGGTGTATTGCAAGCATGTTGTATTCAGGAACAAGGAAAAGTCAGTAGTCACCACAAACTCTTCCCAAAAAAACAATTCGTGAGAAGGCCAAGAATTTTTAAAAATTTCCTCCAACATTCTTTAGAAAAAGAAGGTTTGAATATCTTGAAGAAACTGCTATTAATGCAATCTTAATAAATGTAAATAAAGCGGGAATTTAATTTATTTGGAATTTCTATATTGTAGCATCTCAGACGATCTGGGTTGTCACGGCATCCACTGTTTCATTGATTTTAAAAGCTGCTGGCTCTTCTCCCTTCCATTTCTACCTCTTAAAATGAGGGAGTCTAAGAACAAGCCGCCTTTCAAAAGTGAAACAAAAATTACAAAGCTTCTGTGGTTCTAAACAATGTCTCAGAGACCCTTTTAAATATCCTGCCACTGGCCCACAGAACCACTTAAGACAGGAGAAAATTGAAGAGTGTATATGATTTTCCACAGCGATTTATGAGGACTGACAGCAGTCCATTGATTCAAGAAATCCTATAGTAGCTGAAGCAAGCTGATCACAATTTCAGTCAAGCTTTTGTGAGAAGACTGACAGCCTTTCAATGCTAGGAAAATAAAGCCCTTTTTTCCTTCTGGCTATAGAATTACCTTCTACATGTTATCTTCCATCACACCAGGTTAAATGCTGGCATGACGGTTACTACTAATGGCTCGGTCCTGCGCTGTACAGCACACATGCAGCTTAGCACTTTGTTCCCCATGGGGACAATTATTCTAATCCCGTGGGGAAACCCAGCTGTCTCACGTTAAGGCAGCACTTACTACACAACATCACAGGCACCATTCAATAACTCCCGTATATCAAGAACCTTTCTTCACTATTATCACAGCTCTCCACCTTCAGCTCCTTATTTTGCCGTTGGGCTATTACCTACTATTTTATGCCTCTGTTCCCCCCTCACCCAGGCAACTGTACAATAAAATAATTCCTTTAAAAACATTACTCTAGTTTCTGTTATTATTTATTTACAGTTTGTCTATATTTTGTTACCTACTTAAGAACATGGTTTCAATAAAAATAGTGCTTTGCACCGTATAAAAATAAAAAATGTGAAACTGCTACTCTGATTCAGTGAAAACTGGAACACCTGTTTCCCATTCAGTGCCAGTAATCATATATAAAGCAAAGCACATTTGCTGTCAAATTACCCTTAAATACTGCATATTCCTTACCTATTACGTATCCACAAGCACTACCACAAAAGTTTTTGTTGCATATGACAGAGGGGCAAAGGGAGAAAGGAGTACGCCCACCCTTTTGATACAATTAAAGTAACTAAATTACAATTTGTGCATAGTCACCTCAAAACAATAATCCATACCTAGCCAACTATTTAAGGATTAAATAAAGTCTAGTTAAAAATTTATCTAACACTGGAGAAAATAGATTAAAAATCTCATTAAACTTCTGAATGACACAACAGAGCCTCATTTTTGAGTAAATATTTCATCATTTCAAGACATAAGGAAGTTGCTTGAGCCACAATGATTTTAAATCAATTTGCCAATTGCTCTTTAATGACACGTGACTTGTTTCAGTAGCTTCTGGCTGTCCAGATTTTCTACTGCATTCATGGAACGCAGCTCACAGTGGTGTGTCTTGGATTTGAACTCACCACCCCTTGAGTAGCTCCATTATTAGTGGTGGGCCCTTCTGATGATGGGGTTACAGCTCAAAGAGCGTGTTTTCTGGTGACAGAAGTAAGCTGAAGAATATATGGCTGAATATTTTAGGCTTTTTAGAAAGGCTCAAAGACTAAGTAATAAAACACAATTTTAATTTTATACAGCTTCTTTAAAGAGGATGTAAAAACTTTTGACATTTTTGAACGTATTTTCTGTTCCACTCAAAAACAGAGAAAAAACAAAAACTAAAACCCAATAGTTATGAGAAAGAAAAAAAAAAAATCTTAAGAGCCAGATTAAAACATTTTGATGCAAGTCTTCTATCAGAAAATTGATCTCCAACAATGCAAATATTACAGAGAGCATTGTCAACTTGTCCAAAAGTTATCCAACAGAAGAGTCAAGGCTTTCTCAAGATTCAGAAGGCTCCAGACTAACACTGACCTTGCTTGCTCAACCCTGACATACACTAAAGCACACTACAAATCCCTTCCTTCTCCTCCACATCCATCATAGCCCCAGTGCCTCAGGCAAGTCCCTTCCACCTAACATCAACGTCTATATCAGTACCTGACAAGTCTTGCTTCAGATTCCTCTAGGACCATTCAAAAATTTCTAAGATAGTCTTCCTGTCATTCAGCCGTACTTCCTGCTCTAAGTTCAAACTCAACTTCATTCCCGCTTCATTACATTCCTCCTGCTCAAAATCAGAGGACTAAATCTATTTATCTCCTCTCAAATCCTTCAGCTACCTTTGTCAGTGTGCTATATACGTCCTAAATTTCTTATGCCACAAATATTCTAGAGGTACAATATTCAGCCTGTGCTACTTCAATACCTATTTCTTTCATGACACTTCCCAGGTGACAGCCCCTGGTTCAAAAGCATCTGTTTTAAGTATCAGGATGGACTTCTTCAAGGAAGTGAATGTTACTTTTGCGGTCAATGCATCATAAGTGAAGTAAACAGCTCTTCCAAAAAGGGAATTTGTCTTAAAGGTTTGTTCTATATTAGTCTTTTTTAAAGTTTAATTTACTAGTTTCTTACTTTCCACATAGAATTTTGTAACAGGAAGTTTAAAGTCTTAGATTTTAGGAAATAAAGTTCAAGATGCACAAATTTGACTAGGGTGATCAGCTGATAGCAGTTTTCTCAATCCAAGAGTTATCTCAAATGAGTCAAGATTCCCCCTCTGTTAGCTTAACATACTTTGGTCCCCCACATTCAACTGCAGAAGCTTTCACAAATCGAACAGGTTGCAAGCCAACAGGTTCAATGCTCAGAGTGTTGTTTTCAACAGCTTCCAGAACAGCTGAGGCCAACTGCAAGAGAAATTTAGAAAGCAGTTAAAAACAGCTCTGCATTATCCATTGCCTCAAAGCAGTGACGTATTTCTTCTTGTGTAAAGTTAGGAACACCGAAAAAACTCAACTTGCCAAACAGAAATTCAATTACAAATGAGATTTTGCTCTAATCATGAGCAAGAGGCCCAATTTCCAGGCTCCTGTTTGAATTCTGCCCTCCAAATAACCCTGCCCTCCCTGAGGCAAGATAACTGCCTTTACAGCCAGGAATGTAGTCAAGCATGTTTAAAATGCTAATTGTATTTTCAGTCATCCCTCATAAGCCCAAACAGCATATACATTTGTATATGTAGTGTTCTTGTCAGAGACTGGATATGGCACAGATTTTATTTTAAAAAAATTGCTCTAATTTTACTGTGTTCTAAGGAAACACAAAACGATGCAGCACACCCTCCTTATCTCATAAAAACCAAGTAAATATTTATGTCACTGTCTTTCAGCTAAAGATAGCTTTATAAAGGTGTCCAAACAAGCAAGACTGAACAATATACAGAAAAGTCAACATATATAAAAAAGCCAGCTGCAACTTTCAAACACTAGTCCAGTTAAAGCATCATCTTCATGAAACGATGTGCAACTTTCCTCAGGCTTTTTATGTTAATTCTCTATAACCACACAATCAAAAGATACTAGAAATACTCTCATTTTGCTTGATTGGATCTAACACTTGCCCAAGACTACTGTTTAAATATGGACAAGGAATAGCCATTACTTGATTTAAAAGACGGTGCAAATTTATGTTATTAGTGAAATAATTTTGTGCAAAGGTTCCTTCCCTCTGGGTAATAAAGATATTTTTCTATCGTACTTTGAATATTTTAAAACCAGAATGTTACTATTAACGTAGTTCATAGGAAATACTCTTTCTCTGCCATCTCCCAAAAGCAAAACAAAACACTACACATATACACAAGAGGCTACTGAGAGTTAATGTAATACTTCAATCATTCTAATAACCGCATTTCCAATTATTAAAAAACACAATACATGTGTAGTTTATTGTTTTAACTGCACATTAGTTTATTGATATTCACGTGAAAACAGAAATTAGTCACAATACCCAGCATTTCCAAACAATAACTGATATAACTGACAAGGGCTAGAAGCCTCATTCTTTCCTTAAGAGGAAATACAAATCTACAGTAATTATATCATCACTGAAGCAGAAAAAAACAAAATGAAATTGCTGGGAAAGACAACAGGATGGCCTACTTACACATACTGCAGAAACAATTTAATTCCCATAGTAATCAAGTAAACTTTTTAGTGGGAGAAGTTCCTATGATGCTGTACACCAACCATAATGAACTGGTATACCATTAACTAAAAGATCATGCATGCTTATGGCCAGCAAATAACAGTGGACGAAAAGCATGGGTAAAGACCATAACACCACATTAAAACAACAGATAAACATTATGAAGAAAATACAGCATTTTCCATGTGAGGCGTTTCACTTTATTGGGGGTGGGGTGGGAAATCAAGTCTGAGGGCTTTAAAATTTGTTATTCTTATTTTAAAAAACATCTAAGAATATGGTCCCTTTTTCCCCAGAGACTGATACCACAACTATAGCCTGTAAATGCTGCTTAAAAACAGAAACAAAGCAAAGCAGTTGGAATCAGTGGCATTAGATCCACATTATTCCCAGGATGGGTAAAACTCTGGTCTTTCCTCTGTATGAGTGTGCAGGAATAACACAAGGAAAAAAAGTCTCATAATTCGTTTCATCTAAAACCATATTCCCTAACTGCCCCTGTTGAATCACATCAAATCCCTAAGTCTAATTCTTGTAACTCAAACCTCTTTTCAAGAAAATGCTCAGACTGTGCTTGCAGTCTGCTCAGAGAGAAAAATGGTCCACAAAATTAAATATATTGGTCTCTACTGCCCCCTATATAAACAAGAGACAGTGACAGGACACTATTTCTACAAAGCAGTATCTTTGAAATATCAGGAAAAAACCCACCATCCACCCCTACAAATGTCAGATTCTGCCAAACAGCAGTAATATCTGAAAAAGTAGACCTAAAAAGACCATATCTGGAATAGCATAATGGTGAAGAAAAAAAAATGATCATTTCAATATTCCAGACTAAACTTCAGCACTTCACTGTAAGCTGTTACACTCTAATGAAACAAAAAATGGTTAAACTTCATATGTAAACATTTTTAATACAGTCTGTTGGCTTCATGAAACATATTTGTCAGTGACCACATTTAGACTATTTCCATTACCTCACTTTTTGAGAAGGTTAAACATGGAAAAATATCTTCCCGATAAATTTTGTCCAAGAAAGGACATGTTCTGTCCATAGTAGGCTCATCCTTCCAAGATCTGAATTCATTGTACAAAGACAGGTCAGCCTAGAACATAAAGATTCATGTATTTTAGTACTGCAATTATCCCATTACTGTCTATCATTTGCAAATATCCACAGGTAAATAATGAGCACTAAAACTAAATGCTTTCCATTGCACTGTGAAAGAATGCTACTGTGCCCCAGCTATGAACACTTTCTTAAATCCACTTTTCTAAGACTGTAAATATAAACAAATCAAAACATATCATTTTCAAGACACAGACGTAATGCATTCACTGGTCACCACACCAGCAGGGACAAGTTAATTACTTCTCCCCCACTTCCTAGGCTTCCAGGACAGCTTTGAAAAATTTAACTGATTGTTCAACAGAAAAAAGCCAAAAATTAATTTTCTTCTTGATGCATTTTCATTACAGCATTTTAGTCCATCTCCATTTCTGTCATTATAGAAAAGCAGAGAAGTCTAAAGAAAACAACTGCAATCCTAGACATCTTATATGTTTACCCTGCATTTGAATAGACCACACTGCTGTCCGAACACTAAAAGAAAACAGACACTTAAACACTAAATATACTACCACGGGAAAGCAGGAAGTCAATACACAAATCAATTAAAACTATACTCTTATTCTTCATTTTTCATCTTCATGTCCAAACTCCATGCTACATCAGGAAGGCAAGGATATTCACTGGGCATGATTTAGAATCATAGAATCATTTTGGTTGGAAGAGACCTTTAAGATTATCAAGTCCAACTGTTAACCTAACACTGCCAAGTTACCCCTAAACTATCTCCCTAAGCACCATGTCTACCCGTCTTTTAAATACCTCCAGGGATGGCGACTCAACCACTTCCCTGGGCAGCCTCTTCCAAAGCTTGACAACCTTTCCCGTGAAGAAATTTCTCCTACTATCCAATCTAAACCTCCCCAGTGCCACTTGAAGCCATTTCCTTTTGTCCTATCACTTGTTACTTGGGAGAAGAGACCAACCCCCACACCGCTACAGCCTCCTTTCAGGTAGTTCTAGAGACCGAAAAGGTCTCCCCACAGCCTCCTTTTCTCCAGGCTAAACAATCCCAGCTCCCTCAGCCGTTCCTCATAAGACTTGTTCTCCAGACCCCTCACCAGCTTTGTTGCCCTTCTCCAGCACCTCAATGTCCCTCCTGTAGTGAGGGGCCCAAAACTGAGCGCCGAAGGTGCAGCCTCACCAGTGTTGAGGTACAATCACTTCCCTAGTCCTGCTGGCCACACTATTTCTGATACAGGCCAGGATGCTACTGGCCTTCTTGGCCACCTGAGCACGCTGCTGGCTCACGTTCAGCCGGCAGCCGACCAACGCCCCCAGGTCCTTTCCATCCACTCTTCCCCAANACTCTTCCCCAAGCCTGTAGCGCTGCATGGGGTTGTTGCGACCCAAGTGCAGGACCCAGCACTTGGCCTTATTGAACTTCATACCATTGGCCTTGGCCCACCAATCCAGCTTGTCCAGATCCCTCTGTAGAGCCATCCTACCTTCAAGCAGATCAACACTCCCACCCAACTTGGTGTTGTCTGCAAACTTTCTGAGGGTGCACTCGACCCCCTTGTCCAGATCGTTGATAAGACATTAAAGAGAAACAGCCCCAATACCGAGGGAACACCACTTGTGACCAGCCACCAACTGGATTTAACTCCATCCACAACTCCTCTTTGGGCCCAGCCATACAGCCAGTTTTTAACCCAGCGAAACATACGCCCATCCAAGACATGAGCAGACAGTTTCTCCAGGAGAATGCTGTGGGAAATGGTGTCAAAAGCTTTACTAAAGTCTAAGTAAACAATATCCACAGCCTTTCTCCCACTAAGCAGGTCATTTATGAGCCTCGTCCCCCACAGCTCTTCTAGTCAATGGAGAAATACTAAAACAAGCCATTAAATCACGCTAGGAGTAAGCATGCTCTGTGTTAGGAAGAGAAGGTTTTATCTGCTTTGAAAACACCTTGTCGTTTCCACATTAAGATCAATTTAGAAGTAGGAAGGCACCTATCCAGTCTGGTGTTTGGGAGACTGGTATTAGGTTGCTATTAAAAATCCACATTTGCTTTTTGGGACAACCTGTCCCATGGGCTGGCTACCCACTAACAGCTGGAGCACACTGAGGTACTCGCAGAGCACTTCATCTGGTTTAGGGTTACTTGAGAAGGACCCTGTTCACAGGCACCAACACTGGTCCAAGACATGAACCAAGCAGAGTGGCGATGAGTGCTTCCAACAAATAGTCCTAATCCAACGTAAAAGACTAATGCCAGTCCCCTATGGGATATGCAACACCATCTTGCTCAGATGCAACACCATCCTCAGGCTGGTTTTGACATTCTGCTGACACACACTTCAGCACCTTTCCCCTCCAACTGGTTGTTAAATCCCTTTCTCGTACTATTGCAGACCTATACTCCCAAAACCCAAACCTAAAGCTATAGGAAGGGATGTATGCTGCAAGCCAAAGATAAGCCAGGATGCAATTTTAAAATTTTGTAATATTGAAAACAAATGAAAGAGGGAAAATAACAAATGCTAAAAATTAAAATAATTTATTTTTATTCCTATTAAAAAGAGCAGTACACTGCTTTGAACCAGCCTCTTTCAGTCTTTTGCTCTTTCCCCATGCATTACACCCCTTCCCTGGGCTCCCAGCACTTTGCCATTCTTCTACATATATATATTTTGGGGACTTCCTTTGTCATTATTGTTGGGTTTTTTTCTTGAAAAAGAACGTACAAAAATTAGACTGGCAAATTTGTTTTCCATTAGAGCTACTTGCCTTACACTCAGGTACAATCAGGAACAACCATCTTAATTAAGCTAGTCTATAGATGTTGTGGTTGCTAAGCCACCAACCTCATTGTACAAATGAAATTCAATAGGTGTAACTTACTCTCTAAAGGAACATTTCCCATACCTTAAAACTCATCTCAGGTCTGGCTTTAAAATGAATACAATCAAGGGATATCAGCAGAAAAAAGCCATTTTCAATTTGTACTATATGCTTCTAAAAATCAAGATGCATTTCTTATTAACTCGGTTATTTTCTAGATTTAACTCAATTTCCCCCAAACCTGCAATTTATAAAGAAGCTGCCTTGAAAAAACTGCTCAGTGAATATAGCTTGAGCTCTTCCTTTCCAATCTACACTGTGTTACATGCCTATCTCCTCCCTGCCTTTACTTGCACTTTCACTAGATCAAAGGTTTTATTACCTGCAATTAAATGTACAGCCAATTGTAGTAATAATTTCTAGATAAATTTTTAATGTTTTCATTTTACAGTAAAATACAACATCAGAGAAACATTTCAGCTCTTTGGACAACGCTGATGCATTTATCAACATTTACACTGAACGGATGCTACCTGCCTGCCTACCAGGCAGCTATTCGGCTCGGCTAAATCTTGTCAATACCTAAATTAATTAGATATGTCTACTTATCCTAGATACGATATGTCCACATGCTAGGAAGCATTTTTATGGGATGTTGGCACCTTTCTGGCTCCACTACAATTTAGGGTAGACAGACAGCCATCTAACTCTGTCTACTTTCCACAAAGAAACCTGAGAGTTGACATGTATTATATTCAGCTTCATCCAACATCTCAAAATGCAAAGCTCTGGGTGGTTGACTATCCATAAGGGTCCAAAACTATATTTCCAACACCACAATTCCACTACATACCTCTGAGCAAGGGGCTTCAAAAGCAGGGCTGAGAGTACAAGTCACTGAACATCAGAAGAATGACATACAAAGAGTAACCTAACTCAGTGAAAAGAATATTTAGCAAGAAGAGGGCAGAATGAGGGTTTCAGATGCAGGTCCCAGAAATGCAAAAACATTTCCCTTAGATCAACAATAAACAAAAGCAGCAAACAAACCCACAAAGCATTGGACAGCGGAAGCAGTAAGGAAGACACATCTCCCCTGCTTAAAAAAATGTCGTAACCACCATGCCAGAGGCAGTCTTGCTTTCTTCACCCCATGTTGCACTCTATTAAATACTCCTGCTCAGAAGAGAGACAGAAATACTCAAGTCCCAGTGGGTGGAAAATCTGTGTGTTTCTTACCAATTCCCTGGGCTGTCACTGGAAGAAACCTGGTTTAAGCAGCCTTGATCAACACTGAAGTGTCTCCTTATGCAGCCAACAGAAAGGAGACTGAACTAAAGAAAAAGTGACAGGTAGACTGGACCTTCTGCAGCATGTCCTTCACATTCACCACTTTCTCTGCACAAGAAATTGAGGCAAACCAGATTTCTCCCCTCTCTCACTCCTGCCTGATGCTTAAAAATTTCATCGAGTCATGACCTCAGTGTGATGCTTACAAAGTAATTGGATTCCATCCCAGCTCTCCCCTTTTCTGAAGAGCAACAAGGATTCAATTTTAATAAGGAAAACATCCTGGATACCACTGAACATGGGCAGGCAGGATGTAAAGCTTGGGTTTTTTGGTGTGTCTTTTTTTTTAAGTCCGAGTATGAAACAGATCTGGAAAAAGCCTTTATTTTCTAGATTTATAGTAAAGAAGAGTATAGTATAAATGCACTTAATGATGACCGGCAAAACAAAGTATGAAATTGGCCACTGTGAATCACATTAAAGTTAGCCTGTTACCTGTCTGACAATGGCCAGCAGTCACAGAGTTGGCTGCAGAGCAGAGCAAAGGCAATGACATGTCTTCATTTTACAGTCTCACAACTTCTAGCAATCTGTAGTTAAAGAAGCTTCCTAAGCCAAATATCATATCTGTCTTCTATTTACCTTGACAGCCTTTTCTTTTGTCACTTTGCATGACTACATTTTGAACACATTAATATTTTTAATCTTGCTACCTCGTGACAATGAGTTGTAAAGTTTCATTATGTACTGACTGAAAATGATTCTCCTTTTAGCTTCTAGAGTTCTCCTATTACAAGAAATCTTTAATATTTGTTCACCATTCATCTTCCCCATGTCACCTGTGATTGTATAGATTTTTGTTCTACTTCAAGTCTCTCTACACAAATACTTCCATAGCTTTGACCATCTATGTCACACTTCCTCATATCTTCATTATGTCCTTTCAGAGATGAAAACATAGCTGCATGCATAGACACACACATTTACTACATGTTTATACAGCAGTATAATGCTTTTTCTTTTGCTATTCATTCCTTTCCTAATGACTTCTAAAGCTCTGTGGTCTCTGATGATCACTGACCACTGACGTGTTTTCAGAGAATTACAGAATCACAGAATGGTAGGGATTGGAAGGGACCTCTGGAGATCATCTAGTCCAACCCCCCTGCCAGAGCAGGGCCACCTAAAGCAGGTTGCACAGGAACAGGTCCAGGCGGGTTTTGAATGTCTCCAGAGATGGAGACTCCACCATCTCTCTGGGCAGCCTGTTCCAGTGCTCTGCCACCCTCAAAGTAAAGAAGTTCCTCCTCAGTTGAGGTAGAACTTCCTATGTTCAAGTTTGTACCCATTACCTCATGTCCTGTCACTGGGCACCACTGAAAAGAGCCTGGCCCCATTCTCCTGACACCCACCCTTTAAGTATTTATGAGCATTGGTAAGATTCCCCCTCAGTCGTCTTTTTTCCAAACTAAATAGACCCAAGTCCCTCAGTCTTTCCTCATAAGAGAGGTGTTCCAGTCCCCTAATCATCTTGGTAGCCCTATGCTGCACCCTCTCCAGCAGTTCCCTGTCCTTCTTGAGCTGGGGAGCCCAGAACTGGACACAG
>VYZM01013349.1:238437-258174 GCA_013398915.1 Dromas ardeola
TTTTTTTTTTCCAGCACAACGTAGTTATTTCTAAGTCCACAACTGCCTCTCTGCTAGTCACATTTTTTCCTAGATGCCTCATTTCTCATTTATAGATTTTTGAATTTCATCTGCTGTTCTACTAACTACTCAGTATCATAAGATCCTTCTCAACTCTTCAGTCACTTTTTGCTACCACCATTCCAAGGACTCGAGCACCAACCTGTTGTCTCATTATTTCCCCGTTTTCAATTACATGAGTAGATTAAAAAAAAAAAAAACACAGGCCCCTCTGGTACTGCTGTTCTCTACTAAATGACTGATTCCATCTTTTCCATGGCCTCTTTCACCCGTTATTGATCTATAAAATGACTCTTCCTCTTTCCTATGACAGTTTATGAAACATTTATGAAAGTTTATGAACTTGTGGTGATGGACTTCATAAAAAGCCACTAGGACCTGTCAGTTATACTGTATTTTTTTTTTATTTTCTTTTTTGAATTCCCATCTTTAAATTATTAATTTCAATATTCTTATCTCATCTTCACATAACAATTTAAAGGTAAACAAGACTTGGAAAAATCACCACCTACTGGTATGTAAGAAAAATTTTCTTTCATTACTGAAATATATATCTAGAACAGTCAGTATTAATAAAATATATCTCTAAACCAGTCAATATTACATGAAGATTTAAAATATCCTAGATTTACTGTGAGTAAAACAAAACAATAGAGCCAGCTATCAGCAAAAAGAAGACAATCTTGTACTGTTACCTCTTTACAGTCTTTTACAATTGGCTGCATCATAGTAAGGTCCTGATGACTGCCGCCCATAGCACTGCTTGTACTCTTGTTTCTTGCATGGCCTTTCTTAAAAGGAGTTTTTCCAGTAGATTGAAACTCCTTAGTTGGAGATGTAGGTGAAGTAGACAGTACTAGTGTTTTCAAAGCTGCTACTTCAGCCTGGAGGACATCAATCTGGGGGGGGGGGAAATAAAGTCATTAACAAACAAAAATATCATCTTAGGCTACAAATATGTTAAATCATTTAACAAAATTTCCAGTTATCTTGGTTCAAATGAAGGCTTCATCTTCCAACAGTATTAACACACAGATACCTATGCAATTGCATACTGTAGTAACACTGGCTTCCAATTGCACCATGCTAGCTATGATACGGTGCTGAAACACCAGCTCTGTGTCCATAATTATTCACTAAGAATATGTCAAGGCAACACAAAACAATTTAGTATCTATTTTACTAATGTATACAGGAAATGCTCTATTTACATCTTTATGATTCACACTTCAGATTTATAACCATGCGAAAACACAAAGCAAGCAAGTCAGAAAAAATCCTCACCTTTCCCTGTGCTTCTTTTAACTGTTTTTCTGCTGCAGCTTGTTTGACATTAGCTTCTTTAACCATTTTGTGTGCTTCCTATAAAAAATGTTTAGCCAGTGTAAATGCTTCACACAAATTTACAAGATCCAGTAAAAAAAAAAAAACTAAGGGCATACTTTTGCTTCACAGAGACTACTTGTGAATAGTAAATTGTGCAACAGTCTGAAATTAAATAGTTACGTACCAAAAAATACCTACAAATCTATCATCTGGATTCATTACTGGCCCACCAAGTTTCTTCTCCTTGGTCCTGAGCCCAGATTCAGAAATTCAGCAACTCCACCCACCCCCCTCCAGCAGGAACAATACCTGTCATGAACACCAGGCTCCAGTCACGCTTCAGTGGCTGACAAGTCAAGCTCCTTGACCCCCAAGAGAAAGACTCAACCAGTAGCAACAAAAGCAACATGGGCACAGTAGAACATTCAAAAGAACTTCTCCTTTCTTCTAGCCAGAATAACCAGTTTTAGTCAACTGTAAATTTCTGTATGAAGGAACTGGTCAAACAACTATGAAGTCTAAATTCTTACCATCAATAGAACAGACAAAGCAACAGCTTAAAAATAGTTTATAGATTAATAAACATTTCTTAAGTAGAACAGAAAAAGCACTAAAAAAACAATCCGAGTAAAGAAACAAAGCTAAGCCAATAAGGAAGAAAGTGTAAAAGGACTGGGAATTTTTTAAACATCCTTTTCCCTCATACCTCTAAGCCTTTTGTCTGCATAATGTATTTGTTTAGGCTCTGATCCAGCAATTTGCGCCTGTGATCAAATTACGCTTCTTACTTGGTACTTACTGAAGGCAACAAAGATTGAAAGATCAGGGCCATGGACTATATTACTTGGGATAGGATCCTTCTCATATCTGTAAAGCGCCTAGCAGGTATCTGGACGCTATATAAATAAAACAAAAAAGTTCATACATCATCGTACCAAAAGATCTGGCTCCCACTGGCATACAACAGAGCTGTATAATATGGGTTTGTAAAATTCTCTTAAGTAAAAACAGACACATGCAGGAATGGGAACATACACATTTATACAATGTGTACAAATACATTTAACATTGACCATGCAGTTTCTGCTTAGTGATGCACCTTTGAAAGCAAAGCATGTTACAGTGCGATTACCGCGTAATAATATAATATATACACCCAGCTGTGCAAAACAAGTCTCAGTCCTCCATTGGGATGCATTAAAATAAGCTTCAGCATATCCACTTACAGGGTCACTGAAATTAGTGGGATTCAGAATAGAACGTGAATTCAAGGGCTGCGAATCCCAGTGCAAAAATCAAGAAGCCTCACCACTGTTTTGTTAGGGCCTCTTAGTGAAATCAAATCACATAAGAAAATTCAAGTGACATGCCCACTACAGTTGGGAGTTCTGAACAATTAAAACTCAATTATTACTAATACACCGTATTTCAAACATAGCTTTAAGAAACTGACAGATAGATGTTCTAAGTTACGAAGTGTCATTAATATAAAATTTCACTGACAATTTTGGTTTTATTCCTATACAGTTAAAATACCTGCCCAACATTTTCCTCCCCCCCAACGTACACAAGTATTTATGTTAAAATGTACCTTTCCAGTCTCCCATTTATTCTCTATGCACAGGAACTGTTTAATATTTTAAGTAACTTTGCCCTACCAGGATGATGTAATAAAACACGCTGCCAACCCACAGAGCAGTTTGTAATTTGATTTTTAAATGTCAGTATTTTCAAGGTTTTAATAGCACTTTTATACCAATACATCATCATAGGTTTAAATACTGTTTCTAAAACATACCTAATGCTGTATCCTTATGCATATGCTGAAAACCAATACTTACGATTTGGTGAACATATAAATCATCTTCAGATTATGACATTTATTCTGACAGATATGGGTATCACAATTTAGCCTCTAGGCATTCCTATATATATTCCTATGACAAAACAAGAACTGATCCTTCTTCAAGTATGGATTTAAGATTTTTTTTTTTTCTGTGTAATACAAGCTCACAATCTTTGCTGGCACTACTGCCTTCTGGAATGAAAACGTCCCACTTAAAGTTCAGGCTTCTCACTTGGTAACCAGGTTCCACTCTGGTGCATCACTCACTATTACTGTTTCTTTTCAAGTTTGTGGGAGTAGCATGCTGCCAGACCCAAAATTCAAAAGCTGAAAGCATGGTTAAGTTATGTACTTGCTACCTCCATTGATCTGGAACTACGTTACTTTTTTATTTAGTCACCATGGCAACCTCAAATTTATCTCTTATCTAGATAGTCTTATTGTCAGACAGAGAAGCTGTCTCAAAATAGTTATGCCAAAAAATAAGCCTAAGTAGTTTTAAGCTTTCTGATATATTTTCCTTATTTTCTTCGCTTTGTGTCTAGGCAGACTGACAAGCTCAACAAGGTCTTTTCCATCTAAGTGAAAAGTCTACTGCTTGCTCTTAAGCCTCTACTTCAACACACCCAGGTCTTCAGGACACAAATCCCTTTATAAGCTTATTGCAGAAAAATTCAGCATACAATATACTGATTCTACATAAAACATCTGGCTCAGCTTCCTTTAAGTATATCACATCGAAGACTCCAACAAACCTCAAACAGACTAGCTGTAAGTTCTTCCAATTCCTGTCCAAGTTGATCTCGCACTTTAGAAAGCCTTTCACATTCTTCATCTTTTAACTTCAGCTCCTATGGAAAATTGAAAGTTATTTATTCTGACTTAGAGTAGGAATTTGGCCTTTTAAAGCTAATACCACAGAGAGGGGGGAGAAAAAGGAAAAAAAATAATCAGAGGAACATAAAGCCTTTGCTAAACAAAGCCTTTCAAATTATTAATCTTAATACTAGAAGCAATTAAATTAATGCTGTACATACATATAGCTATTCCTCCTGCTACACAGCAATATACCAGGCCAATCTAAAGTATCTCTAACCTAGACATCAGCATTTCCAAAATACTCTGAAGAAAGAAAAGCTTTTTTCCTGAAATTATAGAAGACTTAAGTCACTTAAAATATAGATCAAGTTAATTATTGGGACAGACAGAATGCCAGTTCTGTTTACCCATTCCTTAACAGACACTTAAAGAAAGTAATGCTTTAAAAAAATTAAAAAAAAAAAAGGAAAAACTTTGTCTCAAGACAATCCCCAATTCTAAAAGAACCTTAAAACATATTTTACTATAAATACCGTCTCCTGCATATCTCCTTATGACTAATACAATTCCAAAATCATACTGTAATTATATCTTTGCTCTTGTTTATGCATATATATAAACCAAATCACAGCAACTTAATGAAATTCAAAATGTTATTTGTCTACACCACTAAAATTTTAATTAAGAAGTCCTGACCGTACCACTTTTACAGTAAGATTTTAACATAGATTTGGCAGCGTAAGGGTTTCACATGCTCAATCTCATCTGTACTGTCCCAAGTCTGAGGGAAAAGTGGGGTAATTTGCAGAGAAGTACAAAAAGTTCGACAAGGAATTTGAAAGAAGCGTTCCTCTCCCCTTTCCTAACCATTAAACCCTGGAATCTCTTGCAAGAAAGAGAAGGATAGTGAGAAAAATAAGGGAAAGAAAAGCAACTCTAACCTTTCAAGCATTTTTTTGGGGCCCCAACTCCCCTCCTATTCCCATCTAGTTCCTCCTCTTCTTTTCCCCCTGCCAAGCTAGCTATTACACTACCATCGCTCCTGAAATGCAGGACCCAAGCCTGTCACTGACTTGTTAAAGACTCCAAATACAATCTAGCAATGATTTGCTTTGAAAAACTCCAGAAACTAGTAAAGAAAACAGCTGCCTTCAGAAAACTCTGGGAGGTCAATCTTTTATGACTACAGAGTCATAAAAAGGCACAAATGGCAGTTTCCCTTGAGTTTCTGGGAGGTGGTTAGTATTTCTCTCAACGTTTTCACGACTGACTAGTGGTGTACAAAACTACATGGGAAACTACATCTTGCCTTGTAGCACACTGGTATTAGGTCTTGCGCTCCATTTCTGCAGTGAAACTGACAACAAATTTTCCTCTAAGATAAAGGGTCCTCTTTGACTTCGGTCCTAAATTCAACAAGTGTTTAAGAACTGTTATAGACTCATTTAGTATAAAAGGCTTCTTTTATTTGGTTTTTACTTTATATATTTTGATTGATATTTAGTCTAGTTTGTTTGCTATTTTGATTTTTTTGCTTTCCATATGCAACCTTTTAACCATTTTGAAAGGTACCACTTAAATGATCGTTTTTTTCCCAAACATGGAAATTCTCAAAGAGTACTGAACTCTTACTTACTAGCTACTATTCTGCACAGTGACTTATCTCAAAAAAAAAAGAAAAAGAGGCAGGAAAATAGATACAGATGAAGGGAAAAGAGAAGGAAAAAGGAATGCAAAAAGTCAAAGAGAAAAAAATACTGGAAAAAAGAAGAGGTTAAAAAAAGAAAGGGGAAACAAAATTTTATTAACTAATTTGGTGTTGGTTTAAAGTATTTTCCGTATAAAGTATGGTTCTTAATAAGGAAATAAAATATTCTGATGCAAAATGCTTAAAGCTCAAGTTTCATGTGTTCCTATATTGCAGGGAACACAAAATGCAAGTCCTTTGGTTTACTTCACTGATTTGTAAAGAAAATGCTACATACACATCAATACATCTTAAAAGGAGGCTATATTAATATTCAGGTCAAGAGTTATCAAACTCACAATGAAGACAGAACTACCCAAGGTTCACTTTTGGGATCCCACTACCAATACACTATTTTAAGTGAGATGGTTACAGTTTTGCCTGCAACTGGAAAGATTAGCAGGGTTTAGATTAAAATTTAGGCAGACAAGTAAAGCTACCTAATGGAAACAAAAAAGGAGACAACACCAGGCAGTCTACTACACATGGCTGCTTAGCTAGATTTGTCAAACACTGGGCAAGTTTCCATGACATGATTCAGACGAAGCATAATATAACACATTATTTTGCTAAGCAAGTTTAATAGCTTGGGTTTTTTAAGCAAGGCAAAAATAAAGAGTGCCCAAAGCAAAAAGCTTAGCAGTTAATCGAAACATTACTGCCGCCTGTGTCTTAAAGGTATTATTGGAGGCTTCCCAGCCATACACAACCTAAAGGCAGAAAAGACAACTGCGTGTTGGTAGACTAACCATCCATGCTGCAGTCCTTCCCACATTACTGTTCTGGAAAAGTAACTACAGGAAGATGAGCTATTAAAAAGCACACACACAGTTACCTAAGTAGGCAAAAAAAAAAAATTTAACTTGCATGGAAAAAACCTTAAGTTAAAAAAAAAAAGAAAATCCTACATCACAGAGTCATATTATTGCTTATTTCACTTTGATCTTCACAAACAAACTACAAGGTGGGTCTTTGGAAAGAACCAGTGAGATAAAGAATGAAAATTACTGCTTCAAAAGCATTCATATTTTAAATTCTAGAAAGAAAATCTTCCTGCATCTAGTTCAGCAATTCAACCAAGTCAGAACTAGATGCGGAAGATAAAAGAAAGAGCAGGTATTTCTACAGATATCGTCTAAAATCATAACTGCGGGATACCGTTGAATCCTGAAGTTGTCAATGTATGCCTACAATACACTACAACAGCATCAGTCAGAGGTGTGGAAACCGAAAACTTTCATCACTCAAAGACAGCAAAGAACTGCTAAAACACCTTCAGAGAACCAACCCATCTTTAACAATCACAAGCCAGTGACCTTACAATTCAGCTCCAATTTGTTTCAGAAAAGCTTGAAAGCACACTCTTCAGTGGAGTTCTGGGATGGTGTATTATTCTGGAGCATCCTTGTTTTTATTATTCATTAACTTATATGCAAATGACAACAGAAATTTAAGAATGCTGAATGTACTGTATAATACTAATGGAATTCCTGGATAGTTATTGTGATTCTATTTATTCATTAATTCATGTAGAGTTTTAAAATGTCGTATTTTACTGTGGAAAAATAAAGATTTAACCATCAGTGTTAGCCTGCGCAGAAACACTGTAATAATAGCAATAGCGTCTGCTACATCAGATTCTTTGATGATACAGGCAGAACAATGGAAAAAATCTACTTCAAATCCTGTATCAACACACAAGACCTGAAGACAAGAGATCAAACTGTAACACTCAGTTTGTTTCTGAGATGAAGAGTGCATACAGAAATTGGAGCCTTTGAGAGAAATATTTAGATCTGAGGATCAGGTTCTTAAACTATGTTGGAATTTACAATACCACATTCTATACTGTTACCTCTTTCCCAAGAATCACAGTATCTGTGTGGAAAAACCTCTCAATTTCAGTCTAGTAGGCAAATATTCAGATTTCTACTACAAAAAGTCAAACATGGTTTTACTTGTTACCAATAAACCTACAGACCTTACCCTAAAGACTGTGGGAAGCATAGAATTCATTCTCAAACAAAATACAGTATTTGCAACAAACATCTCTGGTAGACTGCTCTTTCCTCATCAGAGAAGGGCACTAACTATCAGATCATTTCAACGCTCCAAGAGAAAACATATCATCACAGAAACCCAAGTTTCCCTCTGCAGTCATGGATGACATCATTATACTGACAATCTGATGAGGAAATAACTTCAGAGCCAAATCACGCAAAAATTCAAGGAAAACATGACTACGAACTGCCACAGCTCAGAAACTACAAGTGAGCTACCCAAAATACATGCAACGTGCTGGTTATTAAGATGAAAAGCAAACAAAAGGTATTCCTTTGCAAGGACTCCACTAAACTTGCACATCAAGAAATATCATATGTCAAAATATCATCACTATTCTCTCAGATTTTATCTACATGTGGTTGATCTACCTTCAGTCACCACGGTGACACAGCTCAATCCAAACATGGCAGAAAAAATGCAAATGCATAGAGACATGAGGAGATAAGGTCCCAGGAGTTGAATCACTAAGTCTTTTAACACCTTCTCCATTTTCCTGATGCTGCTTTAAAAGGGTAGCAAAACAAGAAGAAAGGTTCAGATCATCTAAAGCAAGGGCTCTTCAGTTCCACTTTACAGAATATAGCCAGGAATTCAGTGAAAAAAAATTAGCAAAAATCACCTGAATGGTCTCAAAGAGTGAAAAATCTATGTCATTTTAATTAAAGGGGCATTTTAAGGAGGCAAAAGTATGTCCAATCTTATATGCTCCATTAGTATAGAATGCTGCCCTGCTGTTACCTCTGACCCAACCTTTCTCACCATCTTATGACATGATTTGGTACTGCAATCAATTTAGATCGAAGTAGAAAGTATATCTGCCCTCGTCAAGAAACAAATTTTTGAAAGACTTTTTTTTTTTCAGCAATGCTGTTCCTTTTGAGAAGGGAAGTTTGCAGTCTTAAGAAATACAAGGCATACAACAAAGGAGAAGAAAAAAAAAGAGAATAAATCTTTATTCTATTCCTGAGTAATTCATACTTAAATGTCTTACAATTCCATGTCACACATACATTCTCTAACACAAAAAAATTAGAGGATATTAAGAAAAAAGTTGCACTCCAAGCAGAGACGTGAAAAAAATTAGATAGTGCATCCCTAAGCTTCAAATTTCCTTTCTAGTTCCCTTTTATATCCCAACTGCAACAAATTCAAATCAATCTTTAAGGCACATTACAATAGCACACAGTTTGGATAAGAAATTTGTAACAAATGAAAAAATGCAAGATAGCAAATTTGCGTTTACTTTGTCCACTCCCAAAAGGTCTGTAGTCTGTAAGGTTTCCAGGCTCAACGAGCTCACAAAATTCAAGTGCAAATTGTAATTCTCATTTTTCTCACTGTTCCTAATAAACAGCACAGAGACTTACAGAGAATTTAAAACCATTCTGCACAAAACAACCAGCTATACACAGGCACTACCTATTAATTATACCCCTACAGATTTTTAAACTGAGTACTCATAGACAAAAGTGAATAGACTTGGAAATAAAAGTTTAAAGACTGCATGACACACTCAATATTGCAGAGTGGGCACAGCCGTACGTGAACAGCCTTGACTTTCGGAAGAAAGCAACCAGAGATGAATTATGGATAGAAAAAAAACTAGTCCTCATACAAGAAGTGGAAGAAAGTAGATATTTCTGAAGGAATAGGGTTTGTTGTTGTACAGTCTGTAAAGATTCCTGCTATGACTCTTGTGTTACTGAGCAATTCTAAAACAGAGCAAGTTTAGGAAGACAAGCAGACAAAATAAGTTAACCATCCAGTATAAGACTGGTAAGAATCAACCTGATGGGTTGAGAATTAGCAAGAACTTTGACATCAACAGTCTCAAGTTAGTGCTAAATCGCTTTTGTTAAAAAGACCCAAAGGGTCTGAAAATACATAACATGCAGTTAGTACGTCCTAGCAGCCTTAATACCATTTCTTTTAAAATGACCTTAAATTTTGGAGTGAAACAGGAAACATTTCAATCTTTAAGAGACAAAGTGGTATACACTGGAATAAGATTTTCAGATAATTCCAAGGTAACAGTAGCGGATCTGAGTTGTGGTTTTCAAGTATGTTACCTGGACTTTGGTGTACTGTCAGGAACTGGAAGAGCTCTTCTAAAGTTTAAACTTTAGTTTGTTTACACTTTCTAAGGTTCCAAGTTTAACTGCTAGGATTACATATTCACATGCAAGGTCCTCAAACTTAGCTCAGGTTAATGTTTCCTTTCAGTGGTCAAATGCTAAGCAAATGAACACATTAGCAAAGGAAGCAACTACTCAGCAATAAAACAAACAACAGAAAAAGTGATGTCAGAATCCATATTTAAGATTCACATTAACAAGGGCAAATGCAGCTATGATAGAAATGCTGACTACAATCACCAAGATGAGGTAACAGAGGAAAACAAGTACAAACGCAAGATAAGATGAGTTTAAATTTAAACAGGAGTGGAATCATAGAGGAGAGGAAAGCGCACAGATACAAATAGCACAAAAACTACTCAAAAGTTTAAGCACAGACGGATGTTAAAATGATAAATAATGGCTTTGCATTTATATAGCACCATCCATCCAAACAAGACAAAGCGCTTTACAAATATTAATGAATTGAGCCACAGTGTCTTCAAAGGTATCCATATTCAATTTGAAGTGAGGTGTAACAGTATTCTAAAGAACACCAGTGACATCTTTATTGCTTCTTCCTATGCAGGCATTCCCCTATTAAACATCACAAGTACCCCTGTTCTAAAGCACTTCTATATTCCGTGACACATGCTACACTTTTATACTCTAAGAGAAAGAAGACTCAAGAGGTATGTAATCAACATCTATAAATACTTATATGGTAACAATGGAATGACAGAAAATTACTCTCATTATCAAGTATCAGAATGAAGGAATGGGTCTACATTTCAAAGAAAAAGCATGTTTAACCAGATATTGCAGCAAAAACTTTCCATGGTTAAGTAGCAGCAACACTAGAGAAAAAAAACACTATCAAGGAATAATTCTAAGACATTAGCACTGTACACATTCAGAATAACTTTACATAAAATAATTAAATCATAATATTTCTGTAAGAAATGAGTAGACTTGGCCTGTATCTTCTGGCCCATCTATCATTCTGCAATATTAGAACCACTCTGAAGAGAGAAAAAGCTGAAGGAGAAAAGACAATGAGCCTTACCCTCTGAGCTTTTGCAAGTTCTTCTTTCAATCTTTCATAGCCCTTTTCTCTTACTTCCAGTACAGATGGGCTCCGTAAGTGAGATAAACTGTCTGTACTCAACCCAAAAATATCTTCATTTCCTTCAGCAACATCTGCTACTGTAGCACCCTGCAAAAACTCCCTCTCTGCATTATTGCTCTCCTTTCTGGAATTATTGTGATTGAACAACCCACCCTGGGGTCCAGAGGTAGAACAAAGTACTGCGTCGGTAACATTGATGCTGTAAAGAGAGTGATATATTTTTTTATTTATATAATACATTAAGGAAATATTTTAGAAATGGCAGTAGTGGTGCTGAATGTACCACTATGGACATAATTTAATATTACAACATTTTAAGTAATATTAAAATTATATCTTTAGTAAAGCAAGCAGTTTGTATGCCACAAACATCATCAATTTAAATAGAAAGACACACAGAACTTACCTGACACCTGATGCTTCTCCACAATTCAGTTGTCTGGGAGATGAATAAACAGGTTGCGTGGGAAGGTCAGAAACATTTAATGCATTGGGTTGGATTGGTGCGGAGGACACAACAGAAGGATGTGGTCGGTAGATAACGCTGGGTGAGGTAGTTTGTTCCTGAGTCCCTGTCTCATTTACTCCAAGAAGATCTGGTGTAGTAGGTGAAGCGAGGTTCACTTCATGAAAGCCTTCCAAGGGGTCACTGGCCATAATAAAAGCCTCATCATATGAAACCCTGAATCAAATAATCACATTATCAGAATGCAAACAGGAAATATTTAATTATATCTGACAACTATTTGAATTAAAAAAAACACCCAGAGAAATGTTCAGAGTGATTCATGATATAATGGAAACTATTGACTACTCTTGCAGAAGTAACAACTTTGACCACCAAAAATGGACTTTGGACTGTTGAGTCCAGAAGATCTAATAGCAGACTCCACATCTAAATGGGGTGATGAAATCAAGAACATGCTCTGTATCATAAAATAAAGTCATCTTTAAAATAGTCTAGTTTTATATAAACACACAAATATATTACATTCATGAAAGAGGGGGAGACCTGGGAACCAGTAAGAAAAAAAAAATCCAACGTTTTTTTAAAACTTAAACCTTACACTTTTAATGAAGCAAATAATCTAGAGACAGAAATCAGTGAATCTTTAAATAAATTACAGTCCATAGCAGTTTTGGTTAAATTATACATCTGATCTTGTAACGACTCACTGAAATGATAGAACTAGACAATAAAACTCCTCATGAAGTATGACAATGTGTATCTAATACATCACATCATTAAGGGATGACGAAAATTGTGAGTAAGTATCACACTAAAAATATATTATAAGTGTAGTACGAACTGGCATTTAACTGGCAGTATTTTTAATTTATTTTTTTTCATTCCATATGTTTTTCATAAGATCAACAGAAACCAAGTACAACACATGAATTTTAGAAGCCCCAGTAGAAAGCTCCTATTTTCCAGCAGTTTATCTTCAGGGATCACAAAACATCTTTGCATGATTTAAAACTATAAATTGGAAGTAGTCTCGAGAAATTTGTGAAGGAATTAGTTAGCAGTCATTATTCACTCAAAAAAAAAACATTTTCCACCTTATATAAATAAAGATGGCTTCACAAAGGTACTTAACATGCAAAAAAAGCACTGTTGTATCTAAATGAAATAATACATTGCATTTTAGAGAGAAATCTGCTTGGGTCTTACAGTGGAAAAGACGAAAGCAGAGAGAAGATCTAGAAAGATGAGGGTCACAACCATGAAGAGATGATGCCATCTACTAACATGTACATCTAGTTCATTAGCTAGTTCATAAAACACACGGAAAACATCAAGAATGGAGTCCCCAGATTAGCACATGCAGTAACATTTTAGTTACATCAATACTTTTTGGTCATCTTAAACTCAAAGAACATTGTTCAAAACTGTTTTGTGTCTCAAGTATTGTACTGAGTGTGTATACATCCATGTTAAACAAGTTGCTTTACCACATTATCAGGTACATACGGAAGAAATTCATTAGGTCAGACAGCAAGAATATGTTATTAATTTTTCTATGTTGCTGTTAATTGCTCCCACAAAAAAACAACCACCTCTAAGAAACTGCCCAGACTTAAGGGACAAAAAGGACCTTACATGAATAAAAATGGGTGTTTGGGGATTTGGCTTTTTTCTGGTTTATGCAGAAATTTGTTTTATTTTGAACTGCCAACAGCAGTTGCACGAACATGATTTACACAGAAAAACAATGTTATAGTTTTGAGCTTTGGAGCTTTTCTACCCTAACACAGAGATAAACAACTTATTTTTTTTTTTTTTAAGTAAGTTTGAAAAATATTCTCATTTGTTTTCCCTGCAGTTTTTCTTAACTATTATAAGCATTCTAATTACGTGCTCTACAGGACAATAAAGCCTGTTGAGCCAACAAATTACAACAAGGGGACTGCCAGAGCCACAGGACATTTCTTCAAGGTTAAAATTCAAAAGTGTTTTCAGCTCTACTGTGCAACTATTACACACCATTGTTTTACATTTAATAAGCTAAAATACTGCCATCTTGAAAAAATAAAGTTGCAGAAACAGGCATTTAAAGTTCATCACCCCAGTTGAAAAATATCCATCTCGCCAGTCCCAAAGTCAGGCTCACATCTACACAAACACATTCGCTTTCATTGTTCCCACCACTCTCCTCTTCTTCGACCACAAAGTAAGCCATACACAATATTACTATATTGGCAACACCACCAAGATGTCTCTTCACATTCCCAATTCTTTGAATTCCAGTCTTCACAATTAACAGAAGATGCAGGCTTCTGAACAGGGATGTAGAAAGGCTGCCTGGACGCCTTGCCTTTTCTACGCCTACAATACCTAAGAAAGTGCACCAAAACCCACCCAACAGAGGCAAACATTGAGAACATAGCTGAAAGCAAAACGGAAACATCTTCCCTTTTGTTGACTAGTTTTCATTTCAAGTTTGAAAGACACATTCATAATTCCACTGGAAGCTCGCAATCTGACTTGAGGTACAATAGTGTTTCACAGTATTTCGCATCACCAGTACCACTGGTTGTTTTCAGTTGCACACCCCATTGAATTGAAATTTTCTATGAAAGTTTTTTTCCCCCCAAACAGATTTTTAAAAAAATACTATTTAGCCATTTCCAAGAAAAAAAGGCTCAGGAAAAACATATTTTTTAGTTTTTAATGTATTTTACTATTTCTGTACAAATCTTAGGGCTATCTGTTTGGAGCAAATACTTTAAGTACATCAAGTAAGCAACCATCTCAAAGATGCGCCATTCCATGTATTTATGATAATTTACACAAATTCAGCTACGTTATGAAGTGCAGAGAGTCATGCTGGCTCACACAGAGAAAAATTATTAGAAGCCTGCTTATTATCTTCAAAATGTTCAAATGCATTTCCAGCTCCCCCTCTGGACCAACACATCCATCTATGATAAGCAAATTGGTATGTTTGAAAAAAGAAAAAAAAAAAAAATCTATCCTACCTACATGGCTCCTACTCCTATGAGAAATGTTCCATTTAACTCCTTTCACACAGCTTTTCCACCTAACCTGCCTATAACTTGCAGTGTTTTTAATAGGGAAAAAAAAAAAGATTATGGAATTTTATTTACAAGACTATCACTCCGCTTATACATTAGATATCAATCTCAGCCTAAACAGACAAGAGATGTTTATGCGTAAATAAATCTATGCATGTCTTCTCAGTTATCAAACAAAAAAGCTTTTTCTGATACAGTAAGTAAAAAAGTTATACAAGTTATTCCTGGAAGAGCTGAAAATAAGTCCCTCAACTAAACTTTTACCATAGCCTGTCAAATGGGCTACTCGTAAGCACACCATCTGTGTAAAACACCTCCCATTCACAACTTTTTTCTTTCTAGCATTACTTCTTACTTAGCAGTGAGCAGGCAGAAGCTGGGTACACCACCCATACAAGACAAAGAAGCCCATATTAAATATCTCAGTTTCAAGACTCACCAACACCATTAAGTTGTTACCAAGGCGTCAGCTGAACACACGTTACGCATTAGTGAAACCAAACGGACATGCAAAAAACTAGGCGGTCCTAAAAATAAAAGCTCTCTTTTGGGAAAGATCTCTTCAAAGTAATGGTAAACAAAAGGAGAAAAAAAACACACATTAAATTTGAGCGTCATTAAAGATTACAGGCTTGGTTAAGGCTTTGGGGGGAACGGGGGGGGTTATATTATTGACTAAGGCAGCAATGAACAGCCTTGATGTGAAGGAACACGAAGCACATGGTAAGTGGAGAGCTTTACTAGGAGCCAAGCTGACAGTGCGTAAAAAACGCCAGTGTTGACACAGCACTCTGTAGTAGTAATCCTGCTACTGTGAACAAAAGCTGATATTCTGACACTTCAGGGCAGCACATTTATTAAACAAAATTATGAATTTTCTTAATAGTTTTTCTATCACATTAATATATGGTGAACGCTTGCATTAGTGCCTACCAAAGACGTGATTATTTTTATCTTAGTTGATAGTATGAAATTTGCATGATGTAAAAAATTCAAGTACTGTAATAAATCAGAATGAAACAAAATAAATTAATTCCCTTAGACTTTCATCCGGAAATAATGTAAGTTTGGTGGAAGCTGTCAAAATGTTGCAGCTTTTTATTACCTCTCCACTGACACACTTGCAATGCTGACGACCCACATAACTTCATGACAAAAGGACGCTCAAATCTGTTATTTTATCTAATATTAAACAGTACAAAGAAATCCGTTTAACAACAGTCAGTTTAACACGTTTCTATAGCTTCTAACAGGAATCAAGAACTCTGAACATTTTAAACAGCAGTCAAATCAAAATGCTTAATCTAATTTTCCTGTTATTACTCTAAGAGGGGTTCAGCTAGTTGTCTGAATCAAAGCAGTCAATAACTAAACATTAAAAAGCTCCCTGAAAAGCAGTAACTTACTGTGGTTTGTTTTCTTTTTAAAAAAAATAAAAAAAGTACTGCTGAAAACCACCTACTACAAACTTTGAAGTTTGTCTTTCACAGACTGCTTTTACATACAAGACAAGTTGAAGATGACAACTTTGAACAATATCCTAATTGTTATAGTCCACTTAAAAGCAATGCCAGCACCAAACATTTCACGCCTTAAAAACATCTCATTTTTAGCTTTAATAGTAAAGAGCACCATCACACAGAACGGTTACCTGATCAAGTAAAAAAAAATAAAAATAAAAAAATCACATAAGGAAAAAGAAGTTACTGTTTCTAAACATTCTGATGAAAAGTAAATGTTAGTTAGCATTTACCAAAAAAAGGTGCCTATTAGCTGTAGTGTTTATCTTCACACAGCAGGCCTTTCAAGATATAATAAAGTCTCAAGGATTTCATTTATTAGACTCCAACATCTGCTTCAGTTCATTTGGGAGGGGATAGAAAAGTGGATTTTTTGTAGCAGTTCCTCAAAAGGCCTGGCATTAGCCTACCACCAGGCCTGCATTCTTCTCAGTGGGTTTAAAAAAAAAAAGTTTTGAAGTATTTGGCATTATACAGTCTGGAATGCAATACGTTTTAAGCTCTGAAGAATTTAGTAGGGAATTAGAGTAGTGAACTAATAAATACCTTTTAAAGAAAAAGTTATTAGGTACTGTTAGTCCATACCTACACCTATCAAATGCAAGCAGGCAGTTTAAAAAGTAAAACTGTTATAAGGTGTATTATGGACATTAATTTAAAGTTCAAAACCAATTCAATTACATCTATCCAGTATGAGATATTCATCAGATGTTGGCACGGGACAAAGAAGTTTGGTGGATTTATTTTTTTTCCTAAACTGCTTTACATTTAAGCTTAGCAACAGAATTCAAGCAAGCTTTAACACTGTTATCGATGAGAGTTCATTGCAAAAACACAATTCAAGATTTGGCACAGAAATTCCCTTAAAGTTTGCAAAAAACAACTCCCACCTTTGCCATTTTGCCACTACGATAGAAATTTCTACTTCAGGAGCCCGAATACACAATTATTTTTTTTTTGGAGACAGTAAGATATGAGAGAAAAGAAAGCATTGAACTACTCCAGTCTTTACATATTCTACTTCTATTTGCAAGTGATCTTGCACTACGCATTTACCGATAGATAGTAAATTAGGTAAGACAGTAGATAGAACGTAAATTGTAAGTTAGGTAAGTCTATACAATTTAAGAGCTAGCAAAACCATGCTTGGTTCAACACGAGAATATTTCTCTCTTGCATTCCCACTAGTGTTGTCACGTAATGCTACGATGTGGGTGCTTTTCTATTCTTTACTCTCATGTTAGGCATCCAAAATGCCATTTCACGCTGTTTTAAAAGAAACATGTAATCTATTTGATAGCAAGATTTTATAAAGTTAAAAGAATTTTTGTTTCGCTGAACTGATGTTTTTAAAAAAAAAAAATCTCTTTTGAAAACTTTATTACAGAGATATCTTCAACTAGAAAAATACAGGTGCAGACAGTAAGTGTCTCTGAGAAAGAAGCACCACACAAGACTCAACAACCTATATTTATGAAGTGCTTGTGAAACTTATAAACAAACATGGTGTAAAGTCTGGTATATAGCACACCTCTTACTAGAGAGGAAAATCGGTGCTTTGCAAGGTAGAATACTGCAAACTTTTATTGTAAACAAATGTTCAAAGAACGCTGTTCGGTTCACAGACTCTCTAAACCAAGTTCATTTAACTGCAAATATGATTCTCTTTGCAGGCGCTGTTCTTTTCAAGACAGAGCACTGTTCTGCCTTATCTTGGAAACAACTTCACAATCCCATCTCAGGTTTAAGCCTGATCACAGTGACTGTAACTGCAGTGTCATTCTTGCCATGACTTGGACCTAAAGACCCTCTCATTTTCAGTTAACACTGAAAATATTCAATTCGTAAACTTAAGTAAAAATGATCACAATTTTCATGAAAAAAATGTAAAGCTTTCTAAATATATTTGCAAATGCATTTAAAGAAACATTTCCTTAATTCCTGAAAAAAAACGGTTAGCATATTATTAAGCGTAATTAAAGCCTCTAATACAAGTTTTAGTCTAGTTACAGTAAGACAAGATTTTAAATGCCATATTAGAAAGGGTTTTAAAAAAAATAATCCAAAGTACGCATTTCTTTTCTGGGAAAATCCATAAACGTAAGTGGAACAGTGAGAGACCAGCTCATTTGGCATTTTACATGAATTTTAAATCAAGTCAATAAAAGCTATGAAGATAGCTGCAGTCTATAATCAAAAGGCTTACTGTGACTGTTTTCCTACAGAAAAAGATTCTCCATTTAAATATAGTGTAACAGGACGGAAATTTCAGTCGAGCTGTGAGGTGCACTCCCATTTGTTATTTATTAAAAGCATAATGAGAATCGTAAATTATTTATCCTTCTTTGCTCACTAGGTAACGTTAACCAAGCACAGCAGAAGAACAACTGCCAAGACACAAACACAGAAGGCCTGACTTTAACCCTCCCCAAAACTCATTAAACAGATCTATAATAAAAATAACAATAAAAATATTAAAGCAACAAGACCTCAGGTTTTGCCCTACATTTTACTGAGGAATACAAATATTTGAACAGATGGTAGCTGCCAATACATGCTTCTAGACTGAATAACCTTACATCTGCTTCAAAAGAGAAGCCGATAATTTCACTGTTATGGCAAGTCTGTGGAAGATTAATTATTTTAGCTATCACTGTTTTTGAGACTTCCTAAGAAGACTTAACAAGTGACCATGGAAAACAAATCAAGTAATATAAACCTTAGTATGCTATCTGCAAACAAAACAGACAACACTCTCAGGCAAACTGATGAGAACACTTGCTTTTTGTCAGCATGACCAGCGTTGAGGACATCATTAAGTATCTGGCCGCTCAGTGTTCTCCTGCCTCCAGAGCCCTGCGATTCTCAGGAAACCAGTGAAGCATGAGCACTTCGGCAGCACAAATTTCTGCACAGTTCATCACCTGCAGTCAACCTGTAACCAGAATTTCCTTTCTGCACCTTACTGTCTAACGTAACTGCATTACGAAATTAGGGTTAACTGAAATCCCTGCTACTTAACTACAACAGCTTACGAGACTACTTACCGGCGACCAAGTATTAACCTCAATATTGCTCAAAGACTTTAGAGCAACCAGAAACGCTACAGGGTAGCGCAGCTCCACGGGTCCCACGAAGCAGAACCCGCCCCCCCCGTTCCCCAGGGCACCCCTCGGCACCGCCCGGGCGGCGGGGGGCGAAGCCCATGAAGCCACCCAGCGGCCCTGCCTTCCCCTGCCGCCTCCCTCGGCGCTCTCCCCCACCGCCCCACAGGTCCGTGAGGGGAGAAGAAGACTTCAGCGCCAGCTTAGCCTCTTCTCGCAACGACCCCCCCCCCTCGTTTTATCCATTCCCGCCCGGACGCCCGTCCCTGCCGGCCCTACGACGCCTAAGAAGGGCCGCCCTGAGGGGAGGAGGGCTGCCCCGAGCCGCCGGCTCTTTGTCCGCCCTCTCCCGGGGCAGGTGCACCCGACGCTTTCCGGGATGATCCCCCAGAACTACTTTTGCCCAGTTTTGCCTTCGTCCGCGGCTGGGCTTGGGGGCCTCCCTGCCGCCAGCTGCTCCCCCCCCCA
>VYZM01013349.1:259204-309243 GCA_013398915.1 Dromas ardeola
GAGAAGGTCTCCCCTCAGCCTCCTTTTCTCCAGGCTGAACAACCCCAGCTCCCTCAGCTGCTCCTCATAAGACTTGCTCTCCAGACCCCTCACCAGCTTCATTGCCCTTCTCCAGACACGCTCCAGCACCTCCATGTCTTTCCTGTAGTGAGGGGCCCAAAACTGAACACAGTACTTGAGGTAGGGCCTGACCAGTGCTGAGCACAGGGGGACATGGGAAGGTCTCAGGAAGGCTTTTCCTTCACGCTGCTGGCAGTCAGTCAGTCACAATGTCAGCAGGCAACCGGGTTTCAGGGGCCAAGAGGTCTGTGAAGAAGAGGCCAGAGGCTGAAGGAAGGCAGACACGCCGCATGGCCAGACAACAGGTCAGGGGCTGCCTCTGTCCCTCTGCTACAAGCAGAGCCAGGCGGGCCCATGGCAAACGCTCTGACCACAACACGCTGTTCGATCCTTTCCTTCGGGCCTGGCTGGAAAGGCACCGGAGGCTCACGGCTGACATGGCGCAGGGCACAGACGCTGTCGGGTGCCACACTTCTTGAGAAGGGGAGGCTGTGAACACTCATGGCTTCAGGAGAGATCAGCCAACATTTCTGTGCCTCCACCCATCACCTGGAAGAGAGGGTTAAAACCTTGCTTTTGTTCAAGGGCACATGAGGACATGGCTATTAAAGTCTGAATGTTTTGTTACTGTGAAAAACATGAGGAAGTTAATAATTCTATATTTAATGGTGTACAGTAACAAAAGCATAGGATTACACAATTAAAAATGAGGCTTACACCAGATCATTATCCAGTGATTTTCAACGCACAGGGCACGCGCTACCCCAAATCAGGTGCAGAGCCTGCCAGATGTATGTAATAATTAAAGACTGAACTGTACTTTATATGTACAAGATTTGTGAAATAAGGCCACATATAGAGCTAAAACAGGGCTCACCTGCTAAAAAGGTGTGTTTTTCCAGTTCTGCTGGTTTGTCCGATAAAGAGATACTACTACTACTTCTCATCTTGGCTTGCCTATGCCCTTAATCCATCACTACTGCCATCCTGACACAACCAGGGTAGTTCAGGCAGTTTTCCAGCTTTTCAGAGGTTTACATGCAGCCTTCACTTTTTTCCTTTTGAAGTCCCCATCTGTACTGTTCTGTGTTTTCTATGTCTTTAAAAGCAATAGGCAAAGTGTTGGAAAGCTACTATAAACAAGACTCCATTTTACCACTGGTCCGGTTAGATTGCCAAAAAATATGCTTCAAATGACAGCAGTATTGGCTGGATGATGTACTTCCATTATTGTTAGTGCAGCTGAACTGAACCATGTGCCACAGTGGTGAGGAACTTTAGAAAAAAACTAATGTAAACAAGATCTTGTCCCATTCATCAGTTAAGGAATCTAGGCCACATTCCAGTCAATAATTGAAACCTTAATTATCTTGACAGCTTTCCACTGAATGTGAAAGAATCCTGTTTGGCCAGTCCTGCAGGACATAGCCACAGACAAATGTTGTTCTCCGTGGCACATTCACCTTACATAGCATCCACGAAGCAAGTAGTTCATTGAGGGCAAATAAATATGACAAAGAGGATGTCAGAGGACAAATGTATCAATGCCATTCATCATAAAGTAAATATATTACCTATAATTAGTAGTGTCTTCTAAATGTCTTTTCAGTATGTAAACCTACATAGGGGCTCAAGAAGCAAAAATGTCTACAGAAAATCATCCTCCACAGCTTTTCTGGAAACAATCTGAAAGCCAAGAAACCAAGCAGTACAAGAAGTGGAGCATTCAAACAGCAGTATAATTTGAAGTTTGTTGTGAAAAGCCTCATAGAACAGAGATGTTCAGTTTGAAGAGCTCTGACCTTTAAAATGATTTAATTTGCTAATATTGACATGCAATAGAACCCAGGCAGTGCTATCAGAATACAGGTTTGCCAAATTAGAAGATGCATCAGAAAGTTCATTAAAAACATGATTGCAAAAGAGACATGACAAGTGGAATCAGAAGTTGAAAACAATGTATTAAGACATAGTAAACTGACAAGAGTCTATAATTAGCATCTATAATCCTATAGTTCTTAATCCTGTACAACGACTGTACTTGGCATGACAGTCTGCTGTCTTAACCAGATTAGACATCTTGCATTTCAAGAAATAAAAGCAATACAGTTCCAAAGACATTTGACTGTGCTAAAATTAATCACCAACAGATTTATTTTGTTAAAGTACTCCTGTATTTTGCTGCATGCAATACTTTGAAAGTCAGGCAGCACCAAACCACAGAAAATATAATTTACATGGTTAAAATTAAAAGTTGAAACAATTTGGATTTAATCCAGAGACATAAATAAGTAAGCTTTTTTTTTTCTGCAAAAAAATATCTATTTTAAAGAGTACTTTTATCCAAGCCTTGGTTCCTTCCCGAGTTGCACATCAGAGCAGGACTGCTACTCCTCCAGGTATCATGAGCTGGGAGCCAAGGGTAACCCCGCCAAGGAGGGCACAGTCAAGAGCAGGGCTAGGCTGGTAACAGCAACAGGCTTTGTCATACACCTAGTGACCATCACACAAGGCGAGATGTCAAATCAAGTCCAGGATCCACCCAGGAAGGCTCATCACAAAGATCAAGAGACAGAATTAGAGACTTATATGTAGACCTACTCCTATAATGTAAGCCTGAGGCTCACCCAAGGAGGCAGCAACCAAGGCAGGCTCACCCCAGACACAGCACAGACAAATCCTGGTGACCTGGGCCTCAGCTTAAATGGAGCCCCAGGGTCCCTTCCCACGATAGGAAGAAGGTGGCTGATTAGGGGTCCCAGATGAGGCTGATCAGGGCAATTAAGGCCTTTTAGTGCCCTTAGGTCCCTGGCAATCAGGAAAACAGGAAGTCCTTTTAGAAACAAAACCATGCATCGCTATTGTTCTAAATAAGCAAAGTCACTGTGGCCAGTGGAAAGTGATGTATGGTTTGCAGCTTTGGTGGAATAACATATGCTATGGGTGCTGTCTCTGATTAAATAGATGTAATCTGACAGGACCATTCAGCAAAACTGCACAATGTACAAAATCTGGAGGATGGACTTTGCTGAAACTGTTGTTTCTAATGAACGCTAGTATTTGCTTCTCCCATCAAATCTATTCACTCAGCTTGTTAAACCACTTCATCTGTTCCTTTTTGAACTCCTCAGTGTGGTTAAATGCCTCAAATCAGAAATTCCCATTCTCCAGGTAGATAGAAAGCTGGATAGGTATCTTGGCACAGACTTGGCCACAGCAATCTATATACTAACAACTGACAATCTCACTTGAGTAGCTTTTCTCCAGTCATAATGGTGCAAAATGTGGTAAACATCATTGCAAACAGTTCCCGCACAGCAAGAGTCCCCCTGAACTGCATCTCTGTCTGTCCAGGTCTCCTATTGCATTTGAACCATCCGTCTGAGAGACTGTGCCTTAAAATGTGGCTGTTTCCTTCACCAATAGTACAATCCACTGGATCTAAGAAATCTATTTCAGGGTGGGAAAAGTACAAGAGACAAAGGTGTTTTGCAGAAGGTAGCCCCAGACCATGGCAGGCTTCTCTGCTGAAGGCAAGAATGGCTGCAGGACTTTAAAGAAGACAAGTGCAGTGTTTTTCTTTGATGTGACTTCAATTAAAGTTTCTCATCTATACGCACAAACACAAATGCCAGCTAATCAAATTTTTCCTCCTACAGCTTGGGAGGAATAAAAGAATGAGATGGTTGTTCTCTTAATAGAAGGTGTTTGAGTGTGTGGTGGGGGAGGATGTCTCAATAATTTCACAGATAAATAAAGCAGATAAACTTTGAAATCTTATTTTCTACTTGCCTGTGCTACTTCCTACTTGCTTCTTTTTTTGTTGTTTTTTTGGTTTTTTTTTTATATTGAATAAACTGTAATTATTACCTCCCTTTCAATGAAGATGTTATAAAACAATAAACTCAAGCAAACCAAAGGACAAATTTATTAGTAGAAGTCACACATGCATTGCAACCCCATAGCACCGTGAAAAGAAACCAAGAATGATACAAATGTACAAAAAAGGTACAGAGACTGTAAATCTTGTCTATTGTAGAGGAATTTTTTTTCCTTCTACTAGCTCAACCGAACCAATGCTAGCAGTTTTGGGAACCATAGTATAGACAAGAATTCCCTACTCAGGCATATTTCTTCAACAATTAGCTAAGCATTTGGAAAGCAAATCTAATTGGTACATTGTCATAAATAAGCATCCAGCTTATGGGAGTCCTAAAACTAGAGCTCTTATCTTTTTGGTGCTTTTCCTGATTCAACTGATACAATGTTAAAACCAGTGAGGTCTGTATTTTTCTTCAACTTTACCCACTAAAAAGCCGCAAAATAACAGCAAGTAGGCAGGATTGATACTAGCTACTCCTGAAACTCTTTCTCAAAACTTCCAGTGGTGGAAGACAGCACAGGCTCCTTAAGCAGTGCATTCCAGTGCCAAACTATCCCTGGAGTTAGACATATTTTCCAGAGTCTAACCTAATCTCCTTTGCTGCAGTGTAGGGCAAGAGGTAATGAGCTTATAGGATGCAACAATCTTTAGGGTATTTGGTGGCATCATCTATCCCCTACATTTTCTCAAAGAATAACTACTCTTATTTTAATCTTTCCTTATAGGTGATGGGTTTTAGACCACCAGTTGTTTTCATTATTCTGTCTAGACTTCTTCCTGTGTGTCTTCATCTTTGTAAAAGAACAGTGCTCAAGTCTGGGCACAGCACTCCAGCTGAGGTCTGAAGAGCACTGGTTTAACATATCACACACCTGCTTATATATCCCAGCAAAAAATCCCTTGCTTTTTGTCTTACAGCAGCAGAATGCTGCTTAACCAGTCTTTCTCCAACTTGTGTGTGACTTCACTTGTGAACTTTCTTCTATGTCCATTGATTCTTGTTCTGAAAAAAAATCTTTATGGCCCTTCATATCCTGCAAATTTGATAAGTGCACTCCCTATTCCATCAGCCAAGTCATTAATTAAAGCATTGCACATTATAAGAACCAGAATGATCCTCTGAGATGAGATGCTTTACTTTAACAATTAGCCATCCAAAATCGTGGTTTGAGCATGGTTTTCATGTCAGTCTTCTACCGTCTTTGCAGTAGTTCATGCTAGACAGTGTGGCCCTTCCTTTTTTTATGAGATGTCACGGGAGAGAATTTCAAAAGCCTTACCAAACTCTATCCGTAACAGATACATCTCTTCTTTCCTATGTGTCTTGGAATGACTCAAATGATGTGCTCAAATCACCCAACAAATCTATTGCAGCATCAAAATCTCAAAATACTTCATAGTCCTTTCCTCTGTCAGACTTGCCAACGCACTAAATCAGCATCAGAAATAAGAGTTTGAAGTGATGTCTAAAAAGTGAATGCTCATTGGAGTTCTGTATTCTTTAATTAAACGTCTTGGCTTGAATGCAAAAATATATAAATTGAAAGAAATAATACCTTTTATACACATCAGATATCTATACATAACCTGCAGAACTCATTGACACAATATAACAAGAATGGCAAATTCTTTATCATGTTGAAAAAAAACAACCAACCTTTATATGACTACAGAGAAAACAGCCTAATCAGGGAAGATACAAATGAATAAAGAATATAAATTCTCTATTAACTATTAAATGACAAGGATTAAAAAGAAGTTTCCCCTTCGAGCACGTTAGTTTACGATTGTCCACTTTGACCGTAAGACCGATTCTGCAAACAAGCTGCCCAACTAGGCAGATTCTGTTGTTGCATATAAAATAAATAATGCTTCTGGGGTTTTTGACGGTGCTTGTAAATGTAACTTAATACTAAGCAGAAGAAACAAAAAAACAGAAATGGCCTTACCAACTTATGTAAGGACTGACATGTGGTTTCATTTATCTTTAGAAGCAAGCCAGGGACGGATCCAGAGTGCAATTAAAAATAGTACAACATGTTCATCCCTAGTTAGAAGACAGCAGAGATGCCAAACCTCAACTCAGAAATCATAAAATAAAAATACAAAATACATTTTCACCCGAAAATTAACCCCCCAAAAGCCAAACAAACTTTGTAGCTCTGACAAACCTATAGTTAAAACTCAAGAATCCTTTTTCCTGATAAGACTCCAAAAATAGCTCCACCAAATACTCCAAATAATAACAGTGAAAAGCACAGGGTGAGGATTCAGGAACCCTGTGTTTTATTCACAAATCTGCTTTGGACATGGTTACTCTCCCTGTGCCTTAATTTATCCATCTCTAAACTGGACTTCTTCCTCCTTCCCACATAATGTGTGGTCACATGACAAAGTTTAAATAATGAAGTTTTCAAAGGTATTCATTCTTTCAGACTGAAGTTGCTATTAACATGGAGGATGTGGCTTTAATGGGCTGATTTTTCTTTATTTTTGTTCAGTGCAACGGAGGTTCAAAACCAGACTTCAATCAAGGCTACCAGTTACTGCTACGTTCTGCTCCGTGAGGTGAAGCTGGAAACTTATGGAAAAGTTTTTGCAGGTACCAACTGTTATTTTCATCTTCTGTGCAGCATTACTTAGTTGGTATGGACATCACTCCACTGGGCATAGGAATGCCTCCCAGTTTAGAGTGGCCTTTTCTTCTCCATGTCTCCTTCTCTCTTCTCCAGCTTGTCACACTCATGATGGCAATGCTCTGCAAGTTCAGCACAGCAGAGAGGCATTTCTGAAAAGTAATATAAATCCTTTATTCAGTCGTGTAGAATGTAAAAAGTGCTGAGGTAGTATCAAAGTTACACGAAAGAGAGGGGTTACTCTGTTACACCTCCCAAAGTGACCTTCAAAGTGCCAGGCCCCCCAGGAGTCTTGTCTCCACTAGCATTTACATCAGCATTACCTTGATTGGAAATGTGCCCACGCTCACCGTGGCAGGGAAAGTTTTCCTTCACCTCACTAAAATAGCCAAAACATGGATTTTCCCAGAGGAGTGTGAAGGATGAATTCCCCAACTAGCACCGTTCAATGCCCGTGTGTGTTCTGGGTCGTGTGCTGGCTCAGCAGCAACACGACAAGCGCAGGATTTGTTTCATCCGCTCTTGGCTCACAGACTAAATCTCATGTCTGGGGAAGCAATGAGACTTTCGATTTTCAACCAAGGTAAATAAACACAGTGTAGCCCGTATTTCGCAAAAGCTACCCCAGCTGTTTAGGCATTTTTCCTAAATGAAAAGTTGCAGAAAGCAGAGAATGAGAGGGTTCGTTGCAGTTCAGGTGGAAATGATCGGGTTTGTTGTCCATGAAAAAAGGAAAGGCTTTTTATCTCTGTTTGTTCACTAAAATCACCATTCTTTTTCCTGGATGCTACTTTCTCTTTTTATATTCTTTTTTTCCCCTCTTAATCAATATCTGCAAAGTGAACAAATGAAGTTCTGAGAGAAATGTGTTCAAGTATGCAAGGGAGGAAAGCCAGAGCTAGCTTTAATACAGGATTGGCAGGACCACCTGGGTCATGGAGTAAAGTCCTCAGTTTTATCTTTTTCACGTGTGTATCGAGTACCATTTTTAATAGCAGTAAGTATTATTAGGGGTTTTTTGAACTAAAACTAGCTAAATAAGAAAAAGAACTCATGTGAATTGTTCCCTTCGCAAAAAGAAATTGATGGTGGTCAGCCATCCTGATGTAATCCCTTTTTATGCTCAAATACCAGTAATCCAATTCTCAAAAATACAGCAACAACAACTGTTCCAAGTCTTTTGCAGACAATACTTAACTTAAATGGACTTACCTTTTCTAAACACTTTTCCCTGCGAATGCTTTTCTGTCTATTCTTAGTCTCCATTTTTTTCTTGGAATCTCTTCTGTCTCATCTTTCCCTTTCTCTCTCGTACAAGTAGATGCTCCCACAAATCTCTGCCCAAGACACAACACAAGAAAATCCTCCATCCTTTTAGTTCCAGTTCTATTTGGTGGTAACATGGTACATTTTGGTTTGAGGCTCCCTTTAATTTGAATACAGATAATGAAGGGTATAGTTTCTCCCATCAGTTGCAGCATAGCTTAATCACGCCTCTAACAGTGTTGTATGTGGTAAATGGCAGCACAGCTTTGCATCAGTCATTATTGCAATGTTATTCTCTTAAAACCACGTGCTAAGTTGGACCACCGTTCTTACAGGTGTTTTTTCTTACACACAAACCAAAATACACTCCTACAGAGAATTCCGTCAAAATAAGCAAAGCTGTCCTCAATTTTTAAATGGGAGAAACAGAATGGTTTGGTTGTAGTTATTTGTATTGTCCATTGTTATGTATTATTGTTATTGTTTTTATTATTGTTGTTGCTATTGTTATTGTATTTCCATGCAGAGAACAAGAGTTATCATTTGTTACTCTCAGAGATGTAACACCACTCACTGAAAAACTAGCCCCTTAAGCCATAAAGAACATGAGTTTATGATTCTTCCAGTCATACCTGAAAAATCTTGACTGAGAGCACAAACATGTCTGTTGTACAAAGACGCATTATTAACTCTAATATAAACACTTTTGGTATTCGTATAAAAGAAACATTTCAATGTGAAAAAAGATCCCTCTTTCTCAAATCTAACTCCCTAAGAAGCGCAGGAGACATTAATATATGTTATAAAACAAAGACTATTTATCAACCATCAATATTCTTCAATGTCCACAACAATACAAAATTCTGTTAACATAACTTCTTTATTAAAAAAGAAAAGAAATTACAGTTTTGCAGCAACCTGCGGGTACAACAGGTTGATTATGCAAATGGCTGTGCAATCAGCTGCATTTTTAGGCAAGAAAGGAAATTATCTAACATTGAACGCCTGTCATTTTGTCAGAAGTTTTGAAACCCTGGTCATCTTGCAAAGCAGAATGACGCTGACTTCAGAAGAACCAGTCCACACAGCAAAATCAAGCACCTCTCCTTCTGTGATTGCCCATTTGACCATTTAGCTTTCACTTAAGATGAAGCTGCATTAGCATATATTAACTAACCCACCCAACCCATTTCAGATGAACAAGATAAGTAGCACTTTGGTGAGGTAAGTCTTAAGTCGAGGGAAAGCTCTACCAGTCAATCCAGGCATTGGCTTTTGAGCCCAGTTCCTGGACACCTTATTTCTGGTTGCTTTGTTGATCCCATCTTCTGTCTGACAAGTCCCGCGCCGTGACATGTTTGCTTTTGTACGTCTGTGCCTTCCGGCAATAAGAGGATTGTGGAGGCTGATAACAGTCACAGTAATAATAATATTTCTAATACCAAACTCAGCAGTACCGCATAACAAATGATGTTTATTTCATTACAAGGAAGTTGCAAAGCATAGTGTTTCTGAATACGGTTTTACAGCACTCAGAGAATTAATCTGTCGGGGCAGCGGGCTTTATCCTGCAGACAAATTCATTTGTAATCCTCTGAAGTATTTTACCATGTGACTTCCAGAGATAAAAGAATCTCCTTTAAAGTATATTTCCACAACCCACACTGAGTGATGCTAAGTACGGTGGTATCTCTCCCACTAGATTAACTTTTAATTATTGCAATTTCTCTCATGAAAGAGACTGTAAGATATCACAGCAGCTCTCTACACATTCATTCTATGGGCTGAGGACATTTTATGTTAATTTACTCATTTGTTTAAGACAAGAATTCCAGGAGCAAATGACAGTAAGTAGAAAAACTCAATATATTCTCGCCTGAGAAAATCTGACAGGAGCTTCTTTAATACTGCCCTCTTCCCAACATTTTAATTATTCACTTCTTTTCGATAAGAAGATTCTTTCATGTTGTTCAAACCACATTTTAGCCTAGTTATTATGGCATTTCTTTGGATATCAGCATTAAGCGTTGTTGTCACAGATACTGAAGTGTTTGCTTGATTCTTCACTAGCACACAATACAAATTATCGTCTCTTCCAGAAATCTTCCAGTGTAAATGGGCGCAAAAATCAAGAGGAAAGAGGAGCAGGAAGCACAAATAAATGAAATAACTTGTATTTGATGGATTTCTACCATCTGTTGCACTCCTCTGTCTCGTTAAACACCCGTGGATGATGATAGCAGAAACCTGTCTAGTTACACAGCGCTAAAATGTTTGTGTCTCTGTGTGATTTATGTGTGTCCAAAGAGCATCAAGAGATTGTGAATGCAAAATGCACCATTAGCAGGGATCATTAGTAGAGCTACATATACAGAGGAACTTCTGAAAATTATCTTCATAGATGAGACATCTCTTGTCTACCATATACACTTGTAAAACAAAAGGACCTCTTTTGCTTCTATTTCATGATGGTGCAACAACATTTGCTAAGGATGTCCACCAGAAAAAGATCAGAAAAAGGACAAGAAGTGATAAAATTAAACTATTCATTGCAAATATGAAATACTATTTTACACACTTCACAAATCCATCCTTTTTTGGTAACCTTTTAGGAACATAGCTTATAAAATTAGAATTTCTGCATGCTATCTGCAATATGACACTTGTTAAAGATAATTGCATGTGATAGCAAAGGTGTGAATATCTTAACAAAATATTACTTCCTTGTCAAGTCTTGAAGATATCTTCATTTGGATTAATAGTCCATAATAAGACTCCATATAGATTTTAAATTGTTTCCAAGATCTGCAAAATCATTTCTTAAATACAAAGGTGAAAAAATTTAGCGGTTTATAGTATAAAGAGCACTGAAATGATAGCAACAGTTTGCAAGTCCTTGCTCATTATTATGAGATTTTAAGAATTTGTTATAAAACTTCATTTGCTGAAGTGGACTCAGTGGACTAATAAATGGTCATGACCACCCATACATCTTATGGTGAAAACAGTCACACAGCAGAGAGGAAGCAATACAAACACGAATCCTTACAGAAATTTTTCTTTTAATTTTCCTTCAAAAATATATATTTATTTCCTCTATTACATTGCATGCATCAGCTGCCTATTAGCCAGTTAATAAGTTGGCACCGTTTTTGAATGCGTTTCTCCACTAAATAATGTATTAAAGGGCGAGGAAATTACTCAGATTGCCCAAGTGACATAGTTTTACTCATTCAACAGAAAGAGAGGGTTATGAGAAAATGTGAGAGACGAGTTACAGTTTCTAATAACAGGTCACAGACTGCGGGTCTCTCTGTTCTTCAGAGTCTGTTCCCAAGTGTTTGATGTAGTCTCCACCGTACCAGTTTCGAAGAAATCACCAGAATTATTTTTAAGAAATCCTTCTCTTGAATCTCTGGGAACTAATCCAGGCTCATTCCATGATAACTCCAGGCAGGTAATGCTCCAGAAAACCCGTGTCCCCTTTCCTGTCAAATTGCCCAAGGCTTCTTTGCCCAGCTAATGCCCAGTAGCCCAACACAGCATATCTATCCCAACCTTGTTGAAAGCTCATCAGTGGTGAGCAGCATGCAGCAATGGGGATTTATTGCCAGGCAACTTGGAGGGAGGCTGCATGAAAGACCCCTGCTCTGGAGGGTGATTTGCCATAAAGGGGCAACCCCACCCAACCTCAGCTGGTCACTGCTGCTACTTGGGAGGAGGCCAGGAGATCAGCGGTGTCCATAAAACTGCTCCCTTTGTCCCTCTGTCTGCCAGCTCCATTTCTTCTCCCCAAAGAGGCCATTTGGCACCCTGCTTCCACTGTCACCACAGTCATGTTGCCTCTGGCCACTGGCATGTGGTGAGCAACAACGTGGCAGAGGAGGAGGACATAACCTGGGCTGCATCAAAAGAGGCATGGCCAACAGGTCAAGGGAGGTGATTCCACCCCTCTACTCTGCTCTGGTGAGACCCCACCTGGAGTGCTGTGTCCAGCTCTGGAGCCCCCAACATAAGAAGAACATGGACCTGTTGGATCAAGTCCAGACGAGGGCCACAAAGATGATCAGAGGGCTGGAGCACCTCTCCTGTGAGGACAAGCTGAGAGAGTTGGGGTTGATCAGTCTAGAGAAGAGAAGGCTCCAGGTATACCTAAAGGGGCCCTACAGGAAAGATGGGGAGGGAGTCTTTATCAGGGAGTGTGGTGATAGGACAGGGGATAACAGTTTTAAACTGAAAGAAGGTAGATTTATATTAGATATTAGGAAGACATTCTTTACTGTGGAGGTGGTGAGATACTGGAACAGGTTGCCCAGAGCAGCTGTAAATGCCCCATCCGTGGCGGTGTTCACGGCCAGATTGGATGGGGCTTTGAGTACCATTGAGAAGTGTTCTGTGATTCTATGACCCTACAATGAAGTGGGACAGTTGTGCCCAGCGCCTCTCCATCCCCAGTGCTGTAACACCCCTGTGAGATTGCAGCCCAATGGTTGAGGGGCAGAGGAACAGATGACACAGGCCTCCTTCTGCCCCGATGCCTCCCTACAGCTCTGCTTAGCTGTGTGCTCACTGCAGCGACGTCCTGCACAGTGCTTCCTTGCCAGCAGTCCTCTCAAAGCTCCAGCAGGCATTTCTTATACAGCAGGACTGTCACGGCCATGTCAACATCACCCAGAAGCAAAGGAGTGTGACTGTCATTAACCAACATTTTCTCAGTCCTTAGGCTTAGCTGACACTTTTGTCAGAGACTGGGAAAAGCATTTTCTGCTGTTTTCTTCCTCCCGAGTCCCCTTCTTTATCCTCTGCCCCTAAAGCAGAAGGAAGCTTCTAATGTCTTGAAAAAAAGGATTTTTGCAGAGCTCTGTAGCTAGTCCTTGCTGAACCATAGAAATCATTGTGATGGCTTTCACAGCCCTTCTGTAATAAATGAGCTTTTGGAGCCCACCACCAATGTGTTGCTAGTGTTGTGTATTCAAAGTATCAATATAAAGCTAAACTGGAGAGCTGAATCAAAATATAAGATTGCCTTAAAATTTACAGTAAAGGTCTCCACTCATTCATGCTAAGACAGATGTTGGCATCAGTTAGAAAAGGTAGTAAGTTCATTAACTGAGGACCTTGCAGTAGCAATTACAAGCCATCACTCTCTCCCCCCTTCCTCCCATATTCAGATGGACCGAGGGAACCTATGGGGGCCGGACAGCTTAAAATGGGAGGACCATTAGCTGGGAAAGGATGTGCGCAGCCAAGTCAGAGGGTGCAGTAAAGCCACAGAGCAGCCTCAGTTAGCAAGGGGTTTACACCAATCAAGTCTGCTTCTCTTGGGAAGACGGGAAATAGAGAAGGAGAGATCATCGCTTCTCTTTGGGAAAAATCCAGCAAGGATTTAGGGGCACTTTATTGATAAAAAGAGGAGTATTTCCTACAGAACTGGTCACAATGGAGCTACACAGCTGGAAAACTGTATTTATTTCTGCCTCTGAACACACAGGGGCTGTGAATCTTGTGTCTTCTGCAAAACAGCTCAGAGCCAGTGGAGCAATCTCAGCCGCTCCAATCTGCAGGAAGACTGAAGTGCCGCCAGGAAAACCACCTGATACCCACTGAC
Organism: Dromas ardeola; assembly: GCA_013398915.1. Taxonomy (NCBI): domain Eukaryota; kingdom Metazoa; phylum Chordata; class Aves; order Charadriiformes; family Dromadidae; genus Dromas; species Dromas ardeola. Next base: position 272,658 of record VYZM01013349.1, read on the forward strand.
ACACAGAGGTGCTATTATTTACTGCTCAGCAAGACCAGTGAACGATTATACTCCGCAGAGAAAAATGTTTTAGGTCTAAGTAATTATTTTACCAGTGACCTTAAAATATCTCTGTTGTTAGGAGTTTTCTTTGCAGAGGGCAGTCACTGTAATAGGATCAGGCAGTATGTTTCTTCATGCCAAGTCACTGAATGCTAAAATGATTTGTCATCTTTCACCACAGGCCACTGCCTGACACACACATGCCACAGTCTAATGTCTCGCCTGCTTTGACATCAAAGTATCTTCCTTCTGCCATTGCCAACGAGAAGAAAGGCAAACAATGGCAGCAACTTATTTTCTTGACGAGAGAGTTTTAATTAAATAAGTGGTCTCAAATAGCTTAATGGGACTCAGGCAGGGGGGAAAAACCTTTCATCATAAAATATATTAAATGTATAAATCTTGCTTACTCTCTCCCCCTGCATTTATTTTTTTTTACTTCACAGTCGCATTATTTCATTCTCCGTAGAGATTAATGGCAACATTATATGACATCTCGTGGGCTTTCACAGTCTATCACCTTTTACAGCTCCCTTTTAATGCCGTGGGTCATAAAAGACAGAGTTAATCTATTTTATAAAGGGGAAGGGAGGAAGAAGTCCTGTGCAGATCCTCCAGTTGCAGAAAGGCTTTCACATGCTGAAATGTACCATATTCTTGCGCCATGAATAGGTTCCTTGAGGTTTTTAGTAACAGCAGCTCTGCCTGTTTTGAGGGATGGGTGATTTCTACAGCATACCCCAGAGTCCTGATTTCCCAATTTGAATGAGCAATGCAGCAGTGCAGCGAAGGTGTGCTCCAGGGTGGCATTGAGGTGCAGACGAGGCACATTCCCAAGTTTGGTGGGGTTGTCTCCAGTCTTCCCATTCAGATGTAGTCAGTGCTACTCACTGATGTTTCTTCGCAGGGCTGCCTCAGAGAGATCGCACTTTTCAAGCAAAGTCTTGGAGAAAAATGCTCCCTTCCCATCCGTCCCATTTTGGGGACAGGAAATAAAATGCAGAAAACTGGAGGTGCCAGCCAAACCGTCGCAAGATTCTTTATTCAAATGAAAGGGGTCCTTCCGATGGCAAGTGGCGTTATAATTATAGACTAGAAAAGAGCAAGATCAGCAGCTGCTGCTGCTGCTGCTTGCGTTTGTTCCCTCTGTAACTGACAGGACAGAGTACTTGGCAAAAACAGACTTCCAGAAGTGGAAAGACATTTTAACCCCTGTTCTTGTCAGTCCACTCCTCCTGGGGCTCAGCAGCAGCAACCCCTTGCTTCAGGTTAAGGGAAGAGCAAGGTGACAATTGCAGACCTGAAGGGGACTTTATTTGGGACGTCTGAGGAAGAGGAAGGGTCCGGGATTTGCCTTTGGGCTTGGATTGCCGAATAAAAATAGCAGGTCAGTGGATATAGCATGCACTTAATATGCTTTTGTAGTTGGCTTAACTCGAATCTCTCTCGCTCACTTTCTCTACTATGCCATAAACCAAGATATGAGGTGATACAATGACAAGGGGTAGGTCTGCACAGAGGCACTATTTATTTATACATTCTGTAATGTGCCTTTCATGGTCAGTTAGGAATTACTGATGGCTGTTATTTTTTACTGTGGCTTTTCTCTGAATCCTAATGCATCCTGAAATTCTCAGCCAGGCAAAAATCCCATTTACAGTTGGGTTCAATATTATTAGGGGGGGGGAAAAAACATTTTATTTTTAGGTATTTATGCCTAAAGCTTCCGATGATCTTAGCAAAAGTGGAGTAATATATAACTCACGTTTCAGCCTGTGCTTGAGAAAGTTTCTGAGAGGGAGCAAACACTGAGCAAAAGGCAAACCAGTGTCACGGATATGAGCCAAAGTCTCTGCAGGAGTAAAATGGGCATAACTTGTGTTATGTCCTCAAAACTCGCAAATCCACACCAGCAGAAAGCCTAGCCCTATATCTGCTAATGAAGTTAAGGGCAACGTGATTAATAGGAAAGTCTTTCATGACACTGGTTCCTGTGGTATCTAATCTAATGCTCTCTGTCCTTCTGCAGCCCTGGGCCAAAACAGCGCTCAGGCAGGAATGTGCTGGGGGGCATCGTTATGCTTTGCTCTTCCTGTCCGTCTCAATTTTAGCTTTTTAATTTCCTATGACCATGAGTAACGTTGGAAGCACCCTCAGTCAACATGCTGCCCGTGAACCAAGGGCTTGGGACTATCGTGCAAGAACCAGACCCAGCGCAAGGCTTTATGCCAAAACTTCTCACTGGGGGGGGAGGGTGGGGGGCTGTATCCAAGCAGTTGTAGTTGTTCCCAGAGAAAGAAGCACAAGTGCAGATTTGAATCTGTGTTTGCTATGTTGTGAAATCTAATCAGACAGACACATAGCTGTCTTCCATAGCTTCATATAGTCTAAAGGAATCTTAGATCACCTAATCTGACTTAATGTATATTTTAGGATATTGAATTATATTACCCTGAAGTCCCTATATGAACCCAATGATAAATGTTCAACAAAACATTTGCTTAGCAGGAAACTAAAATCCAGTGCATCGCAGGCAAGGCAGGGCAAGGAAGCCAAGGCACCGAAGCCTGAAATTGCTGTTAACAGTCCCACTTTTCTTTGCCCCATTTCAGAGGCAGAAAGAAAAAGCTGCGGGCATCCACTGCCTCCCAAGCCAACGTAAAGAGTTTTCATTCCAAGCCAAGGGCATCAAGTAAAGTGCTAAGAGAGATGGCCAGAATCTGATTAAGTGAAATATAGTTGCTTGAATCAAGCAGGCAAATTGCACTTTGTGGAGAAAACTCTTCTCTCTCAGTCTAATGGGGGTGGGGGGAAACATTCTTAATCCTGAATCCTATTATCATTACAGCTCTGCAGTTGTGGCCAAAACCCATCCACTAGGCCTTGCAAGACAGGACTTACTGCAGCTCTGTAGAGGAGGTGGACCCATTTTGTCCAGCTCAGCTAGAGGCCAGTTTCTGGCACTCTCTAGTCACTGATGCCTGGGAGGACGACTCCTTCCTGAACCCCATATGCAGAAACTGAGAGCCGTGGATTTGACACTAATCACTGCAGAGCTGCAGATGCCACGAGGGTGCTGCAGGCAATCTTGTTCCCTCCGTTGCCCAGGACAGAAGGGACTGAGCAGAAAGATTTACAGATGCCCAGATACCAGGGGAGACAAGCAGAGCCACTCAGCCCCAACCCTGTACATCCCAGCTATGTAAATTGCTCCTGAAGGTCATCTTTTGTCAAACTGTATGCTCTTATCTTAAAGATCCTAAACAACAGGGTGTCTATCCAGTCCCCTGTTCTGATATTCAGTTGCTCCCACAGTTAGCAATTTATGTTTTACTTCAGACTGCATTTGTCTAACTTCATCTTCAAATCATTGCACTGTGTTATGCTGGGGGTCCCGGTTCCCGCCAGGCTATAAGCCCTCACATTATCAGATATATTTTCTGTATCTAAGTCCTCACACACAGGCAGTCCCACTGGAGGTTTCCATTGCAAATTGGCTATTAGTGGGGAGGGAGAGAGAGGGACACTTCTTGATGATATGGCTTGGACACACATACTCCCTAGCATTAATGGCCAAGGGCTAAAGCCTATTACAGAGTTCCCAGGAAACTCAGTGTATCATTAGGAGTATTTTTTTACCCCATTCCTCCCCTATAGCCCAGCCACAGGCTTCTCCCATTGTTTATAAAGCTCCGTATCTGTTGGAGGATGGAAATCTCTGTTTCCATTTTCTTAAGCGTTGCATCCTGGACACAGGCTTTTTACCAGACAGGACTGCATTTCTGCATGCCAGTCAGCCAGTCTGGCTCCTGAATTGAACTTTTTAGAGTTCAACAACAACAACAAAAATTTTAAAGGCCTGTGCCAAGTCTCAGAAACAGGAAAACTATCATTTGGATGCTAAAGAATAAAACCCATGCATCTTAAAAAAACAATAACAAAAAAAAATATCTCTCAGCCCACACTGGCAAACCTTGAGCAGCCATTCTGCAGACAAGAAGAGACAGTCTGACAGCAATAGAAGGCTTATGGTGTCTTTTCCCTCCTGATTCCCTTGGTGACTAAAAGAAAAAGTGGCACTTTTACAGCTGAATTTTAATGGCTTTATGCACTGCATCAGAGACACAGCCAAGTTGCATAAAATACTATCAAGCCATCTATTAATTATGGGTTCAGGGTTTTTTTCTGAGAGTAAATCACCTACACTGGCATCAAGAAAATATAGGCAAGAAGCATATTTATGGTATGCAATAACTACCCTGAGGCAATAACTACCCTGAGGCTTTGTGCTTGTCTTAGTTACTCCCCTTCATGCATGCTGTACAAAACTGCTTTCATCCCCATTTGGAGTTTGGGGTTTTTTGTTAGTACATAAAAGTTCCTGTAGCGTCTCCCTACACTGGATAAGCAAGTAACAAACCCAGCATAAAATATTTACCTGTATACTTTTAGTACTGCTTTAATTACACTGTGTCGCATGCTGCCTACCTGAGGAACCCTGTGGCTTTTTTTTGCATGGCCATGCAATGCAGAAGTATTGATGAGTATGTCTAGCTGCCAAGCGGAGAAATAACAGGGTTCCCCATCTGATCTCAGCTACTGTCGTAACTCTTAATGAAAGAGGCAGTCTCCAAATCTCCTTTGGTTTTAGATGAGTATAATTACCAAAGCCAGCTAAAAATACTGGCTGGGGAGGAAGGTGCATTTGTGAAATTTAGCTTTGCTTCTATTGCTGGAGCGCTGACAAAGCTTTGAAAAAAAATTCAAGCAAATTTACTTCCTTTTCTTTGCTCACATGGGACTGAAGCAAACTGGGAGTAAGCCGAGGCTTCGGAGGTGTAACGTGTCCCTGCCGCTGCTGCCCGGGCAGGCAGCCACATTCAGTTCTAGCTGTTGCTTTTTGCTGGCCTTTGGGTTAAAGCTCAAATACGGCCTTGCATCAGTCAATCTGCAGGTCTCAATGGGGCTTGTAACTGCAAGATTTTTTGGTTTCTCCCTCTCTATATATATAGAAGCACACAGAGCATGTGTTTACCTATACATATACTATTTTATGTTTATATGTGCTTGTATATGTGTATGTATCTGTCTATACCAGGGTGCGTTCAGGTTAGGATACGCTGTCTAAAATGTTGTTGGTTTCCTGCTTCTCTCCTACTGTTTCTAGGCACAGCCTGCCAAGACGATGACAGTCACTTATTCCAGCAAAGTAGCAAATGCCACTTTCTTTGGATTTCACAGATTACTCCTAAAGTGGAAAGGCAGCATCTACAAATTGCTGTACAGAGAATTTATTGTTTTTGCTACTCTTTACACAGCGATAAGTGTGTTATACAGGTACAGTCTTTCCAATTCACATCTCATTAAATGTTATACTGAAGTTTCAGTGTTAGGCTGATGAATGGTGGTTGGCCGGGGGGAGGTTACTACATAATTATTTTCTTTTCCTTGGGCCTTTTCTAATGTCCTTTCCTTTCCACATTTACTTTAACATACCAGAGAAAGCATGTAGGGTATAAATAAAATACTGCCTATCGTATTGAGCTGATTCTACCTTCAGCCCAGCTTTGAGCAACCATCCTATTGAATTTAGGCTAAATAAACAACCATAGCTAGCCTGTATTATATAGCTTTTATAGTTCTGATGTTGATTTGGCGGTGGCGAGTATGCCTCCGCTTTAAATGATAAGTATAGACTTTTCGTTCTACTTGCAAAACTGTGTCTTTGGATGCTCAGTGGTAATTTTTTTAACAACCCTGAAAGGCAGTAATTTGTGAGCCAGGTTATATAGTTAGGACAAGCAAAGTTTTGCTTAAGGCTAGGATGGCATGGCAAACTTTATTTTTAAGCTTGCAGGGGGCCAAGAAAAACTGCATGGAAACCAGATGAGTTGTTACCTGTGTGTCACACAGCACCTGGGGGGGGGTCACACGTTAGGAGAGTTACTTCTTCCACCAAGGTGCGAATTAAACACCGGTGTGACAAGTGCAATGCATCAATTAGTACAGTGAAACTTTTAATTGATGAAGTACACTACACACAAGTATCAAAATCATGATTCAGCTCTTACCTTGATCTGTAATTAGACCCCAGTGTTTGCTTTTTATGTGAAGCAAGGAGAAAATGAGCTTCAGTTTGTCTGTGATTAATCGCTAATTTTCCAAAATGTTCAGTAATCTATCGCTGTGAACTTGGAAAGAAAACTACAGCATTAACATGTAAAGAAACACCACAGTCTCACATTTATTTAAATTACTCTGGTTTTACTGAAATGTTAGGTAATTAAAGACCATGGTAAATACACCATGGAAAGCTTTCTATATGCGCTCCAGGTTGTATTGCACAATTCTAAGCAAAACCTGACAAATATTTGTCATGTGTTCTTTTTATATGAAATCAAAGAATACCTGAAATACTCATCTATACAAATAAAACATTTTTTTTTTTATTTAAGCTTGTTGTATTTCATTAGATATCTTTTTCCATAGGCAGACGCTGCCGTTCTCCACCCATTTTCTGTCATCTGGTGAATATTTTCCTCACTGCAAAATAAATACAGTTGTGTTTTTAATCTTGTGGAGAAGAAAAAATTCGTAGGAGTAAGAGTAAAAAAACCTGCTGCAACAATGTAGCATTTTCAAACAAGAACAATTAGAGACTGGTAACCTTTTGCAATTCAAGCAGACCTGAGCATTTTTATTGAATAGCCCTCTGAAAAAGGAGAGCAAGCTCTACCTGCAGACTTATGGCTTCCAATCATCATTGGTCTGTATGAGATAGCAAGCTAATTCTCCAGGTGTGTTGATCCTTATTAGTAGTGCCAGTCAAATTAGTCATGAGAAAACTGCAAAGGCCAGGGACTAATATTGTCTTCTCCTCCAGCTTCTTTATTACATACCAAAAGTGTTCTGCACTTTACCTTTAAGAATTTGCTTGAAGACATTAGGCAGGGTTGATCCTGATTGCACATACCTGATTATTTATACATATTTGCACTTTGTAGCTGGTGCCAGAATATTATGAAAGGACAGATACATTTTATTTTTGCTGCAGATTTTTTCTTACAGGTAGCCAAAAACGGTTCTTTGAAAAATTATCAATTTACTGTGACAAATATGCTGAACAAATCCCAGTAACTTTTGTGCTTGGTAAGTACAGGTTACATGTGAAATTATTCTCCAACACTGTCTCTGTTCAGGCATTTTGTGAATGTCTGTGCATGGAAGCATTTCAGAGCTGAGGGGCATATGGGAGGTTAGAGGCTCACAATAAAATAATCAGCTTCCAACAGGTCTCCTTAAATTCAAGTTGGTTTTGTCACATCAACATTTATGCTCATGTTCTTAATATACCAACAAAAGAGTAAAGTTTCCATGTATATGTGTGTGTGTATATATATATATGTATGTATATATATAGTGCCCACTAAAAGTGATAGATTATGCCTGATCTTTCAAAGCACTAAATCCACTCAAGGTTTACTACAGAAGAGGAAATTTGGAAGTTCATGAGTATGAGATACTCAGGTTGAACAGGCCACTAAGTTGCAGTGTCTATTAAATAATTAACATTGATTACATCCTGGGTTTTGATGTGACTGCATTTATTCTGGGAAATGTAATACCTAAGTGATATGAATAACACTCTGCAAGCTAAATCAAAGTAACCTAAACAGAAATCCTGATAGGACTTTTTCTTTTTCCTTCTAACCCTTAGGTTTCTATGTTACTTTGGTGGTGAATCGCTGGTGGAACCAGTTTGTGAACTTACCATGGCCAGACCGACTGATGTTCCTCATCTCTAGCTGTGTCCAGGGCAGAGATGAATATGGGCGCTTGTTGAGGAGGACTCTCATGCGTTACGTGAATTTGACATCTCTGCTGATCTTTCGCTCCGTGAGCACAGCCGTGTACAAAAGGTTCCCGACCATGGACCACGTGGTAGGAGCAGGTATTTCTGAGTCCTTCTCCCCAAAAACGTCCTTCCTTTCCCTCACAGGTGGGGGCACAGGGAGGGAAGGAGCCAGACTTGTTTTTTCCTTCCTCTTTGGCCCCATGTGTGCCTCATACTAACCCATGTAAAAGCTACCACGTATTTTGTCAGTGGCTTAAATGATGTGCCTTTAAGTGTGCATCTTTAATGCTCTTAAAGTCTTCATCTAGCGACACTATAGAAATCAAATGAGTTTGAGGCTCTTATGTGGATCTACTCTCAGATGTCACGGGAGAAATAGGCCTGCCCCAAACATGCAGGCATGTGAAGCAGGTACAACATTCTCCAAAGCGTGACAAATAATGTAGTTGCGCTGTAGTATGATGCAGTAGGAATGGTGACTTGTTATATGGTGCTGCCTCCATGTCTAGGATATAACTTTGCCTCACGTATCAAAGACAGACCTCTGCAGGCACTTCACAAGTACAGCTTTATCTCAATTTATTTTAAGTAGATTGCATTTTAAGTAGATTGCACATTTTTAGTGTTGTGATATACTTAAGACCCCCAACCCCAAGGGTTTTTTCTTTAAATTTACAACCTCACCTTAAGCTTAGTTTTCCAGGGATAAATATACTACGCATTAAGCATGTCTTTATTTTCTGTTTGCTTTGATAATACAGTGAATGTGATGATGGGGAAGAGAGTTCAGTCATGTAAGACTTGCTTGTCTATGAGGGACTGTCCGATGAGTATTTAAAGGCAAGGTGTGATGCTGTGCCTTCTGACTGGCATGGTCACTGTCAGGGGTAGGACACCAATGCAAAGGTGTGGGGATCTGTTCCAAATAAGAGAAGTCATACATTTTCTACGGAACCTTTTTGCATTTCTTAAAATTATTCCTTTGGCAGAGATTAGTAAGCGAAGTTGTAGCAAGTTAAAATATGCACTGTGTATATACATATACACATTGGAAATATGTGTGAGAAGCTTTAGGTATTAAAAAAAAAAATCCAGGCAGAAAGCACTGATCTTACTGAAAAAAATTATTTATGTTTGATTCAGTTGGATTTTGAAGTTCTCTTCCTTGTGCTGTTCAACAAAACTGTTTACCTGAGCCTGTGAGAGGTCAAGGGAGCTTCTGTCACTCTCCCCAGCAATCTGCTTCTAGTATGCATTGGAAAATTACAACATTTCCAGCAGGGTAATCCAGCTCTGCCTCCCTATTGCTAAAGACAATCTGTTCCAAAAGAGACAAAATGTCGCAGTGTTGTACAAAAAATGTAGACTGGAAAACATGTTTTGGTTGTTTTGGGTTGGTTTTTTTTAACAGTGGAAAATATTCTACTATAAACTGTATAACTAAGTATTGATAGTGTAGTCAGTTCTGTGGATTTCAGTATTTATTCTGTAGGTTTTAATGCATATTGTGCCACAGAATTTTTGTTGAGGCAGTACTGAGCACTTGAGGGTATATTTTGTTCCCATTAACATCCAGTCATTAGGACAGTACTCTGCAATTATCCCCTCCCTAGCTCCCTATGGCATTACATATCAGACTGCATGGAGTGCAGCATTTAATATGAACGTGAGTGGCAGAATCTGATACTTGCAGCACAGTCATCATTGAAACAACTTGTGCCGATTTTGCATTTCGTTATCAAACTGGAAACTGCCACAGCGTAACTATTGCTACACATTTCTCTTTTCAGCAAATGAACTGCTTAAATTCATAGATTTTAAATCTGAGAACAGTATCATGATAATCTAGTCTGAGTCATCCATAACACAAGGCAAAAAGCTTCCTCACAACATCCTTTATCATGTTGCAATTTCTGACTGAGCTATTAAACCTTCTCGGAATATAACCAGCCCTGATTTAAAATTCAACTGGGTATACTGGAGAGACTACACCACATCCTAGGTGAACTGACATTCACAAGGGTGAACTCACTGTTGAAAAGTTAAATTTGATTCTCAGTCTGAACTTGCACAGAGTCATCTTCTAGTCACTGGATTTGTAATGGGGTTGGGTTTTTCTTTTTCTAGTTAGATGAAAACACCATTTTTCTCTCAATAGCTACCTGTGCATAAAGGCTTTAATAAACTTAGGAGCTTCACCTTCTGTAGTCTTTCCCTACAAAGTATGGTCTTCAGTGCTGGATCTGCCTCCTAACTCTTTTCCAGACTCTTTTTCATTTTTTAGCATTCTTTATGGAGCTGTAGGCTGTAGATACGTGTAGATTCAAGACATTATGATGCTGAGCGCTGCGGCACGTATGCCGTAAGCGTCAGATGCCTAGCAGCAGTCCTGAGCATACCAATCCCGTTGGCTGCAAGCTGCAAGAGGGACACTGGATGCTCAAGAACACAAGTCTTAAAAAACATGAGTAATGAGTCAGCAGCTGGGCAGAGCAGCCCAAAACAGCTGACAGGAAATGCTGAAGAGAAACATGAGGTGTGAGCCCAACTACATCAATACCTATGGACAGCTGAAGTTTGCAGTCCCAAACCCTCTACTGGAGTGAAGTGCCTAAATTAATTCTTTCCCATATAACACAGAAGCAGAAAGTGAAACTTTTACCTACTTGACCATTGTTGGTGCACGCTGGAGATGTGGGAGATGACCTCTTTTCAGTTCCTTCTTATCTAACCACTCACCTTCAGAGTATTTGGCATGGGTGCCCTGAACCAGTCTTGTCTCAAACCATTCCATTTTTATGGGAGAACTGAATACTCTTCCAATCACTTGAGGGAGAGCAAGAGTGACTTTTTCCAGCCAGGCTTGTGTTCTCATCAATAATTTTCCCATAAGACCACTTTGGCTGACACTGTTCACATTAGTGTCCTTTGATTCTTTATTGATTGCATCCATGTCAAGCTTTTCATGCTTTCACAAGGATTCAGTGCCCTGTCATTCCTTAGATTATCCTTTTCAAGATCTTGGCACAGTATTTGCCAAATATTTCCAGCTTTCTGGAGCTGCTCCAGTCTTCCAGGGCTTGTCAAAAAAAGTGCTCTTGTCCAGAGAGTTCCTCAGTTAATTCTTTGAACACTCCTGAATAAAAATAGTATGACCATATTTAGAAACCATTTAATTTTAATAACTGAGGTTTGATATCCTCCAGTGTATTTGATGGAATATAAAGTGTTTCTTTACTGCTGCAATAAGAGCAAGGGGTTCAGAACTGCATGTTGTTTGTATTGCTATAACCTTCACCAGCAGTAAGAGCAATCCAGAATTGTTTCATATTTTCTGTGATAAGAGTACTAGGCATTATTAATATCCATCAAAGAGAATATTTAATTAATACAAACACAAACACATTACCTTTAAAAATAATGACAATCTGAATATTATTGTTAAAAGAACAAGGCTTTGTTGAAGTTTTCTGAACAAAAAGGTACCCAGTTTCAGTGGAGAGCCGCAGTGATCCTTGGAGCTTTGCTGTTCTTCATCACCCCCTCAGGCTGTGTCCTTCCAGATGATGACTTCCCCGAGCCTTTCAAGTGACTTGCATCCAGTGTTTACTCCAGACTGTAAATTTTCTGATATTCCGTCTGTCTGTTTCAGCCTGATAGAAACATCATTTCCTGTCCTGTAATGAGCAGGCTGGCCAGCCAAAAATCAAAGGCAGCCGGAAAGACTGACTTTTAGGAGTCATGTCTAGAAGGTCAGTTTATCCGGTTGCCTGATTATTTCTGTTCAGTTGGTTATGAGAGCTGGCTGCAAACTGCCCAGGGATCTTTTAAAAGCTGCATCTTATTTTTCTGTTCTCAACTGCCAGGATACTGCAGGAGTACTGTGTCTCGCTGCTGAACTTTCCATCTTCCATAGAGTTTTCTGTCCTGCCCTGTGTTCCTTCTCCATAGCTGCAGTATTTCCTACCTCCTGTGTTGACTTGTTGCAGCTGTATTGCATTGTTGCAACAACGGCATTTTCCTCAACAACAGAATATTTAAGGTCACCTTGTTTAGCAAATCTCCTGTTATCTTATTCACATTTTTATACGAAACACAACTGAGCTTGTGTATATTTATATTTTTGCCGCTTCATATATCATTAGCAATGTTAGTAACAACAGGACAATTCTTATTTACTAGTTGGAGACGAGAAAGAAATTCCTGTCTCTTCTCAATTCCCTTATTGAATTTTCAGCAGTCAAACTAGTAATTAATGGTCTGAGCCGCTAATTTTGGAGCTGCCGTGCTACTAGTTTTGTTCGATTTCGGAACTAATGTCAACACAACAAAAGAAGCCTTATACTTACCCTGGTAAGTGACACACACACCCCCCTGAGGAAAAACTAAGATCCCCCAAACCTGAAGATTGCTCCAATCCCAGAAAATCCAGGATTTGAAGAAAGGAAAATGTGAAGTTCCCCCTCATGAATTTTCTGAGGTTGTTTTTCTCAAAGGCTGGGTGGAAGGAGGACAGCAGAGCAGAGCTTTCTTACCCAAGGGGGTAGAGCTGTTGCTCCAGAAACCAGCTGTTCCCGTGCCCGTCCCAGGCAGCGAGCTGCTCTGGTGCAGGTTTTGTCCCACACAGCCCTGGCTCCCCTGCGATCTGACCTTGGACTCACTTGCAGCAGGGGGAAGCAGGGCTTCGCAAGGCCAGGGGAACTCTGCAGGAAACCTAATACCTTCCCAGTGCCCCGGCAAAGGCAAACTGCCAGGCAGAGAGCGGCTTCAGCCTGCCGCCCCACAGCACGTCATCTGGCCCCGTGTCCCGCTAGCAGTGGGATTTCTGTGCATGATTCCTTTTCCATCTCCGCACGCCTCCGTAACCCCAAAGAAAACATGAAACACAATCTGGCAGGGAAGTATTTCGCTGGCAGAAGGCACGCTCTCTGTTGAGCTCTGTTTCATGCATGTACTTGTATCCTCTTGTTGCTTGCTCACTGCTTTGCAGATTTACCGAAAAATTATCAGAATCAGAGGGTCACGTAATTGCTCTTATAACATATGTTGCAATGCTGCTGAAAGCCATTATTGCTGAAAAGTGATAGTTTCTTGACTGATGTATCCAGTTCTTTATTTTTCTGAAAGCAGAGTGTAAAACTAGAGAGTAATTTGCATCTTTCTTAGTATTCCATGTATCGACAATATGTCAGCAGTCAGATATGAGGACACAGTAATAGCAAATTATTACATATATTGATCAAGAGAGATTTTGAGTAGTAGTTATTGCAAAAAGAAGTTGTTTCAAGCAAGATCTATCCTGGCAAAAAAACTAAAAAAATAAAGCTCAAATGCAAAAAAATTTGCATAGTTCTATGCAAATATCACATAAACAAATTCAAACATATTCAAAATTTATAAAATCAGTTTCACTGGCTGCACAAAATAAATTAAGTCTTTGGTTTTATGTAAATAGGTTTTATGACAAGATATGAAAGAAAAATTTTTGATGACCTTAAGTCTCCCCACCTTAAATATTGGGTTCCGTTTGTCTGGTTTGGAAACTTGGCATCGAGGGCACGAAAAGAGGGAAGAATTCGAGACAGTGTAGATCTGCAGACACTGATGAATGTAAGTAGAAAAAGTAAATCTACAGAAAACTAATTTGAAATTACTACGGGGTAGCTTTTCACTTATATAATTTGATTTAGTGCGCACAACTCTTGCGCCTCATCTAAATGATCTTACCCAAGATTTATACCACTTTTCTGTGTGTACCAGTGTACACTCAAGCACACACAGCAGCAGGTCGCTGGGATTGTATTTATATGACTAAGAAGGTATTAAGTGAAGCAACAAATTGATGAGTAAAAAATTAATGTAACGTCACAGTAAATTCATACTTGTTCCATTGCTGCAGGGAAAAAAAAATGAGAATAATATGACATTTTTAAGATTTTAATATCAGTTTCAGGGAAGATAATTTCCCTGAATATTTCATTAAGTGGTCAAACATCTTTTTATGATGTAATATATTCTGTTTCATGTATCACTAGACTGTAGATAAGACAGAAACAAAAGATAAATTATGAAGAAATATGTACTATACTAAGCATTCCAACTCCATAAACTAAGTGAATATTCAAGCCTGACAATAGGGTGCTGGTCATAATTATGACATCAATTTATATATACTACACTTTCTTATCTCCCTGTCTTTTTACATGAGCAAAAGTGATTTGTAGCAAAATGTTTATCATTTAGAATTGAATGTCATGCAATTTTAGTTTGCTGGGGGTTGTTTTTTTCTTTTTTTTTTCCTTGTAGGAGATGAATAAGTACCGGTCTTGGTGTAGTCTTTTGTTTGGTTATGACTGGGTTGGAATTCCACTGGTCTATACCCAGGTACCGAGATATTATCCTTCAGAAAATTTGAAATGCAATTTCCAGAAAAGAGGAGTTTGGCGCAAAACATCCATAGACTCAACCAGAGTCTCTGAGCTGTTGAGCACTTGTTGACCCCCATGGGACTATGGACACCTGACTAATTATTTAAGTCATATTTAATGCAGAGATGTTTTCAAGGCCTTGCGTAATGTGGGAGAGGGGAGGGAAGCACTGAAATGGGTTTTTTACATTTCCTGGGTTGTCTTCTTGGCTATAACTATTCCCATGGCCTCTCTATTTGTAATACCTCCCTACAGATTTGTAAATTATGTAGCGAAAGGCAGTCGGAGGCCTTTGGGTATTTGTTGCCTTATGCATAAGATTGTATGATTGCATGATTTCAATGAAGTTTCATTCTTTGCAGGTTGTTACTCTCGCAGTCTATACTTTTTTCTTTGCCTGCCTGATAGGGCGCCAGTTTTTGGATACTGACCAAGGATATCAGGGACATGACTTAGATCTTTACATTCCAATCTTCACGCTGTTACAGTTCTTCTTCTACGCAGGATGGCTCAAGGTAAACTAGCTTTCTGGAAAGGTCATGGGGGAGCCCTCCCTAGGGGAGCTGGTGAAGGCGTCAGAGCTAAAGTCAAGGTGTCAGGTTTGCAGCCACAGCTCCCCAGGGAAGTATTAATCCAGCAAAATCAGGCCCCAGAATTTGGACTATAAAATGACAGATGAAAGATTTAAGAAAAACCACTTTCTCTCACTGTGCTGTGCGAGAGGCAAATGTTGCTGCAGACCTGGCATGGGCTGAAAGGGACTGAATCATATTTTCTTCTTATGATCAAAGCCAGTCTTTAGTATCTGCTGTTAACTTAATCAGATGCAGGCAATTAAAGGTCTCCAGTTCCAGAGGGCTATCAAACAGTGACAGCCAGTATTGGCTACAACCCCACCACATAAAAACGTTCATTAAAAATAAGAGTTATAGAAAGAATTGGATGCTACCCATCATCCCATTGATGCCTGGTCAGTTAACATATCACCATCAATCTGATAGTTGAGTAATTAAGCCACGTACCTCACGGCAGTTCCCTACTCTGCAGTGAGTATCAAGGTAGACTAACTGGAAAAAAGTTTCAAATAAAAAGCAAATTAGTACATTAGGGTCTATGTGCATTAAAGATTTCCTTTTGGGATTATCAATCATGGGTGGAAACTTAGAGCTAACTCTTCTGTTAGGGTATAAATTGCACAAAATTGACCACCTTTAGAGCCCCATTCCCACAGCCAGCTCCAAATAGTAAAGAAGGCAACACACCGAGCTGGTAGATCGCAGGGGATAGTAAAGTGCCTGCAGGGCAAACTCCTCTAGTCCTGTGTCCTAGAAAATTGGGAGGGAAAAGGGGTTTGCCACGTAAGGACCAGCCTGAAGGGGAAGCAGGAGAGAGAGGAGGGGAGGCTGGCAGGGCAGGGGGAGTGTGCTGCTCCTGCAGAAAGGGAGGGCTTTATCTCTAGGCAATGTCTTCCAGGGTTTTACAAGTGGGTTACAAAACTGTAAGCTGTTCCCCTTGACTGCCCTGCTGGTGCTCCTGAGGCAGGAATGGTTTCCCCTTCACCAGCACCCAAGGCTGTCAGTAGCATCTCTTCCAGTTAGGCTCAGGGTTTCCAGCCAACTCCTGGCTATGGCAGGTAGGAGATGCCATTGTAACTGAAAAATCTTCCACATAAGGAAATTAAAGGGAGGAGAAGCAGTTTTAAAAAGCAAATTTAATATCAGCTGTGCTCTCTCAGACCAGAGGTTTGTCCAAACCTGCAGTGCCCCTGAGTCAGGATATTTCTGTCTTGAAGGTTACAGCCGGTTTCCTGCTGAGTGCCTTGGGCTTTGGCTGCCAGGCTGCAGAAAGGCCCCTGAGCTATTGACTTCCAGTAACTTGGCAATTCCTCAGAAATTATGGCTAAACTGAGCTCATTCCTTGGCCTCGGGCCTGGTTTGTTATACCTACAATACAGGGGCAAAGTTTCCCATCACGTGAAACACTTCTAAATCACCATTTTCATTATGGGATAGACGAACTGTCCAAATACGGGGTTTAGTTGTCCAGCACTACATTCCTTTCCGGAGAATAAAGTCATGTCTCACATGCCAGGACCAGGTCAGCCAAGAAGAAGGCCACTGCTGCTGTTCCCTCTGTCCCAGCCCTGCTCACTTTTTTTAGCTCATGTGACAGGTTTTGCAATGGATTTTTGGGCCGTGATTCCCCGGTTTACAGCGAGCTGATCCAGTGTCTTCCCTGGAGAGCCACAACGCAGTCTACGTTGTGGCTCATTCCTGTTGCAGCACTTCCATAGCTATACCCAAAATTTAATGCCATGGAGCAGGCCAACGGGTGTGAGCAGAGGTGTCCCCTGCCTTCTTTTCGTTCCTCCTGCCTTATGGGTGTTTTTATCATGTTATTCTGCCGAGCAGTTCAGCAGTCATTCTGCTGGCCTGGGAAGTGGTGGCCTAGGAGAGTCAGCAAGTGCTCACCCAGTGGTACAACCTAGAGGCACATAGGAATAAATAGCCAGGGAGTGACTGCCTTACTACTGTAAGTTATTTAGGCGATAGCCGTCCATAGCAAGGTTCATGAGCAGGGCTGTTTAATCATACAGTTGCTTCACCCATATCCACGTTAAATCGAGGACCTGGCCACTGCTTCTGTGCACAGCCCTGGTGACCACCAGGAAGGCTTGGGAGAGTCAGCAAGAACGTGATTGGCTTCAAAACCAGGGCTTAAAAAGACAAACAGAAAGACTAAAACGTGAAGGGGAGAGGGTATTTAACCTCAGTGTACCAAGGAACTGAGAAACAGAGAAGCAGTCTGAATTGCCTAAAACTTTTTATTTTTAAAATTTTTCCTAGTTCATCTTTTTTTTCTCCCTCAGCTTCTATGAGCTTTCTCCTCACAATGTACTTTGGTGATCATGGGGATGGGTGGGCAGTCTCTGGTTGTTTTTTCATTTTTTTTATTCCTCTGGGAGGGCAGGACTGGATAAGGCTATGGGCAGCCAGAGAGGTTTCCTTTCCCAGCCTAGTTCCCAGACTAAGGCACCTCACCGCAAAGGTGTCTGAGCTCACTGTTTGGTTGTCTCCTCCACGGCATGAGCTTCTCCCCTCCAGTTTTAATCACTTCATGTGCAGAAACCCAGAACATCAGGCTGAATTAAACAGACTCAAATCCTGTCTCTTGGCTTTGGCTAGGACGATGCGTGGCATCCACTTGAGTCAAGTCTTTTGGTGGGCTGCTTTTCCTGAAAAGCTTCAGAGGAATGCCATCAGCATCACCCCCAATAAAGAAACAGGGGCTGAGGGCTGAGCTGGAGGGACAAACTGTCCTGCCTCTGGCAGATTCCAGCTGTGGGGCTCGGGAATACTGACCTAATGGGCTGGTGGAGTATTGTAGACCATAATGCAATAACAGAGCCTCTAGCTGCTAAACCATTCATTTAAATCAGCCCAAGACAACAGTAAGGGAAGGTAATGACTATCTTGTGTGACAATTACCGTGGCCCAGACATGTCTCGATTCCCAGTAGGCCAGTGCCGACAATCATGATTGGCAGCACCAATGAGGCACCGAGGTATGAATCTATAGGGAAAGCAAGCTGTTCCTTCACTAGGCTGGCAAAACCATCATACCGGTGCTTATGCTATGATTGCAAGTGACAGGCAGGGAGAGAGAGAAAAATCAGTTCCTATTTTCTCTGCGGCAGCGGTCCTGACACGGCATGCCAACCTCTATTCACTGTCTCATTTTCCTTTCAGGTTGCTGAACAACTTATTAATCCATTTGGAGAAGATGATGATGATTTTGAAACTAACTGGTGCATCGATAGAAATTTACAGGTTGCTGTTGTTATTTCTTCTTGCAGCTTTACCGTACCTTAGATTATCATTACATTTAACCCTATTTCATATATCACAGTACAAATTAAGGGCAACAAGTGTCATCAAAACAAATTCTTTCCCTGAAGGAGTATATATGGCTGTGATCCCCAGATTTTGCTTTTACAAGCTAATGCATCCTGATTTAGGTATTTGGCATTTCTTGATGCCTGACTAAACATGCAAACAGCTGACCTCAAACTATAAGCTCACTTTATGCCCGAAAAAACACAAAATGTAGGTCAATGCTGCAAAATCCAAAAACCATCTATTCCCACAGAGATGAGAACACGTTTTGCTAATCTGAACGTGTAGAGATTACAATATTGTATATGAATCTTCCTTTAAAAAAAAAATGCAGTAAAGATATAAAAAATACTAAGCAGAGCCCTGAACTAGTAAGCAGGGCGCATACCATGATTCATGTGGCGATGCTGCCACCCACGGCAGCATCTGTGGTCAGCACAAGAACCAGTGTCCTCAGTGGCAGGAGCTGTGAGGTGGCCAGGGTACAGATTTATTGCAGTTACCCCCCATTCCCAAACAGCCCCTCTCTGTCATGCCATGAAGGAGCACAAAGACATGAAAAGGTCCCATGGCACCCACTGCTCCCTTGCAGGTAGAGCCAAGCATAGGGTTGAGATGCTGTTGGCACCCATGTCTGCTGGGGACCACTGAGCCTGCAAAGCAGAGCCCAGGTGTTAGAGGGAGCACAGGCAGGGCAAACAAACCAACACGTGCAGCAAAGCAAGCAATGCAGGTATAGGCAGGAGTGGGAAAGGCCTTGGCGCTGCTAAAGGTGCTCTCTGGCTTAACACAACTTCAGGCTACTCATGCTATGGTGCCTCAGAACGCTTCGTATAAATATATATACTGAAAGGCCCTAGAACAGGTTGGTCACGTCTTAAAATATGGACGAAGCCTATTGGAAAGCTTCTGGACCTCTGGACATTTTAAGGAGCACAACTAATACTCTGCACTGATTTCCCATAGCACATAGAGGATCACATGCCCATTTAACTACACCGTGCATGAGGAAAGGACTTCAATCTGACACAACTAGCTTTGCAGCATAGAAGACTCAAGTTACAGTAAATCTTATGCTTTCATGAACATAGGAGGGTATATGGGGTATATTTGTATAATATTTGGTATATGGGGTATATTTGATAATACTGAGTCTCTTACCAGTGCCCAGGCCAGCATACGCAGCTGACTTTAAAGGGTTTCTGAAAGAAATGTTGACCCAGGGAGTACAAAGCAGATTATTTCATATACTGTGCTGTGTTGAAAGTGACATGATTTATATCAAAAAAAAATCAAAGGTCTCACTTCTGGCGGTGGACGAGATGCACATGAACCTACCAAGGATGGAGAAAGATATTTACTGGAATGATTCCTCTGCCCGGCCGCCCTACACAAAAGCAGCTGCTGATTACTGTATTCCTTCATTCCTTGGATCGACTATTGAAATGGGGTGAGTGGCACTAATGCCATCAGAAAGATCCCCACCCCTACAGCCCAGGTTGACTGACAGCCAGCCAGCACAGGGCTGTGGGCTGTGATGATCCTGTGAGCGGGGAAGATGGAGATGAGAAGTGATGCTACTGGGAGGGAGTGAACAGGCTGGTGTTAGTGGGATGATGGCTCTGGTGGTCCATGTGCTCATACGAATTGTGCACCCATTGCTTGAACTGTGTAATTAATAAATAGAGTATGTTTGCAGGAAGGGTTTGTTAGTGGTCTCCGAGCACAGGATGGCACCTGAAGGCAGTGACTAACTTTTAATATTAATTTTTTATTTACTACAGCTTCTTCACACATCCCCCTGATTAGCAAATAGCTTTTCCTTTGCTTGTTTTGTTAGCAGATGATGGCTAAAATCAGTCCAGATTTTTGTGAAGATAAGCAAAAAATAATCTTAAATATTGTATGACTTTTCATTAGATAATAACCTAGAGATGGAAGCTAGAGTGGTCAGATTTTGGGAAGGGATAAAGAAGAGGAGTTATTTGCAGAGATCAACGCAAGAACCATCATTATAAAGAAACATATAGGGGATATAGGATCAGCCCATGTTGTCAGGATCTCTATGACAAATCAGTGATCGGCCAGTTAGCTTAAAAGCTCTTGAGTTTGAATGCTTGTGACATGCTGTAATACAGAACAGGTCAGTAAGTGTAAATACCACCGTGTCTCAACAAATACCAGGGCAAGTAGATGGTTTTATCTGAAAATCTTTTTTAAAACTTTATAGTAGCCATTTTTTTAGCTTTAAAACTTATCTCAAGAAGGTTTTAATTTTTCCAAGTTTTTCCAGCCTTTATCAAAATAAAATATGCTTACTTTTTTTGCTTCATTTGGCCTGGAAATTGGTGTTTTCTCATTTTTATTCCTCTTATTTTTCTGTTTTTGCATGCGTTCTACTACAAAGAACAATGGTCTATATGAGTTCCTTTTATCACGCACAGCCTTTTCAGAATTTATTTTCTTCTGGAAAAACTATAAAATGGTCAAAGCAAAAGTAAAGAAGAAAGAAAAAAGTAAAGGAGAAAAACTCATAGAATATAATTTATTTTGCTGCAATTGCTAGAGGAAAAACATGGCAAAGAAGAAACATTATTAAGTCTGCAAACAATTTTTTAATAAGAAGCACTTCACACAAAAAATGAAGGAGGAGGTGAATGAAAAATAGCTCCATCTTAGCCCCTGTGAAATCCAAACAGCTCTGATGTGTTGACATTTTATTAATTATTTTCTCCTCTGAACTGTTTCTCTGTTTGTTTCTCTAAAAAAAGTGGGTAGTACTTATGCAAACTTCAAAAACAAGGTCTAAAGATTCATCCAAGTCCAAAGCAAATATATAAAACCTGAGCTCAAATACAAAGTCTTCTCCAGTCCCCTCAAACCAACATCTGAAACAGGTTGCCCAGAGAGGCGGTAGATGCCCCATCCCTGGAAACATTCAAGGTCAGCCTGAACGGGGCTCTGAGCAACCTGATCTAGTTGAAGATGTCCCTACTCATTGCAGGGGGTCTGGACCAAATGACCTTTAAAGGTCCCTTCCAACCCAAACTATTCCATGATCTTCACAAATGCTGGGTGGAGCTCCTCTGTTCCTCTGGGTTAGCATTGCCTTCTGTGCTCCTCGCCCCAGATCTGGCCCAAGCCCCTTTGCCATCCTTGCCCTTAGGCCAGGCAACTGGGCCGGTTTGGCTTGTCTTCTGGGGTACACTGCATCGGTAATGTGTACTGAATTGCCTGGCAGGTGCAGCAATAGTTGTTCTCAGGAAACACTGAGGCTGGGCAGGAGAAGAGTACCAGGTACAGGTGGAAATTTCAGACACACTGTTGTGCCCCAGAGGTGAGTGAGATTTGGCCATCTGAGTAATTCCAACATTTTTTGAAAGCGTCACACTCTGCTTCCAGCAGCAGATTTTTCCTGTTGCTATTTTTGCCTGAAGGATTCTGCTGAAAAACTATCTACAGCAGCAGGCAGGGTTTCTTGCTCCCCTTTCCCTCACCCTGAGCACAAGCCTAACCATGCAGAGCTGCCACAGAGGGCTGCAGCCCAAATATGAAATGTTGCCAGATGCCTGGCTGGATGCTCTCCCAGCCTGGTTCTCAGGAGAAGAGACATCTGGATGCGGAGATCTTTCTGTGTGATCTGGCTGGTCCAAAGGCATAGGCACTATTTCCTGGCACCCTCACTCCTTTTTCACTCCTTCCGTGCCCGTCCTTGGGGACACACTAGGGCCTTGGTTCCTATGTCTTCCTGCTGAGACAGCAGGATATATGTGCATACAGACCACATGCTTCCTATATGTAAGTGACACCTACTACCTGGCTTTATTTGGCAGGCTGGCTGATACCGAATTCCTCTATGGGGAAGAGTGGCCCTGGGAAGAGGAGAAACACCGAAGACAACGTTCAGTGCTGAGAAGAGTCAAGAGGTTTCTCAGCGTCCATGAGGGCCCTTCGTCCCCAGCTCACCGGCGCTACAGTCGGCAGACAAGCGAGAATTCCGTGTTCTTCCCAGCAGACGAAAAGGGGCACATCAGACGGTTGCAGGAAATGCACACAAGAGGGAGACATTCTACCTCGAGCTTCAAGAAGAAACATGAAGGAGTTGACAGAAGTAACAGACTTCATAGTAGCAGAGATCTAGGACCCATAACTGAAACCTCAAAGAATGAGGCACAATTCAGTGACAGTGACACCTTATCCGAGACAAACAAGCCAGTTCCTGAGGTCATCATCTCTGAAGCAGAGGAGAAAGCACCTGATGTGCTGGCCAAACCAGACCTGCAAAGAGAGCGCACCGCGAGCATGCCAGAAGAGAAGCTCCAAAGGAGCCTAACTGAGGCAAATGTGTCTCTTCTGGACCATCCTTTTTTCCCCCCAGAAATGACTACATACGTCCCAGGTTCTGAGGTGCATCAGTCACTTCCTACTGTGATAGGGGAGCCCAAACATGAACCCCATGGTAGTCACATAGTCAGTTTCATAGCAGATCCTGAGAGAAACCTTCAGCGATGGAGTTTACCGAGCTTCCACGGTCATAGTACAATGTCAAATGCTGACACTGCACCGCCTTTAACAGATTCTGGGACAACTTCACAGCAAAGGACCTTCAGTGATGGAAAAAATGTTACTTCTGCTGCTGCTGCAGAGATGTTTGAGATGCAGCACTTATGGGAAAACCTGGATAGTAAAGAAACAGCCATAGTAGAATTTTCTAATGAGAAAAGTGAAAGAAAACTTTGACCATGGTTCCCCTGGGTTTGACTGGACTTCTTGTCTTCTCTTGAAAGTGGTTCTCACACAGATTTGCTGAAAGTGCAGAAGGGCAGACACGATGCTCAGACAAGTCCTAAGCAAGATCAACAGAGGGTTTGAGCACCTAAATAGGAGGCATTGTGGTGACGTGCTTTAAGCCAGTTGGTCGCTGGCTTGAAATCTGTGATCCTATGGGGAAAACATTTATAGGGAGAGCTGGGAGCCTGAGGAGTGGATGCAAACCAGCCAGCACACACAGCAGCGAGCTGTGTAGGCACACCTAGAGAAAACACTGAGGTTATCAGAAGAGCATAGGTGGCTCTGTCCACCTTGGATCCACTCTGAACACTGCTACCTTTGGCCACTCCTTAAGATTAAGGTCCACGACATCCTTGTAAGACCCACCAACAGTTTTGTTTTCTACTCAAGTGACTAGAAGGGGAGTGTGGGCTCAATTCCCTCCTCAATCTGGAGAGATTCAGCCCACCATCTCTCAATGACTGGAGGAACGCTTAAAAAATCTGGCTCCTTGCTTGTGTGGGGCAAGAGCCTGCCCTGCTCCTGCTGAAGATATGCCACTACAGAGTGGAAAAATAAAAGGATTAAATGTTTAACTTCATTAAGAAAAATGGAAGAGGCAAAACTGCTCATGAGCTGGGCATGGGATGTCTGATCCTTGGTCTCTGATCCTTGGAGCATGTATGTGGCATACCTAGTGGATGTTTATTGTAAAACGCCCTTCCCAGGTGGCCTCCCTAGTGGTGACAGGGCTGTGGCACTCTCTCAAGGGATGATGGAGCTGCAGGGGCAACTGAGCTTAGGGCTTCACTCTTGCGGAGCTTCAGCTGGAAGTACGCAGGCTGCAGTCATGCCAGGGAGACAACCAAACATCCCGGGACTGCTAGCAAAATTTTCTCTCTGCTTCCTTCTCCCCCGCCCCGTTCCCAGGCTGCCCAGAGGTACCACACACATTCTCTGTTAACCCAAACCTGAGCCAGCATTAGGTGGCTCCTGCTGCTCCAGGGATGGCCAAGCCACCTCTCTAAACCTCCTGGTAGCAACCTGGCCTTTCAGCTGCCACTCCTGTAAGAAGTCTCAAAGCAGGCCCTGAAAGCAGCCACAGCTCTTTCTTTGTTTTTAGCTCTCACCCACATCTACATGAATGCAATCCAGAGCATGATGCCAGCATTCCCCACAAGTAAGGATCCAAGTAGATGGTCTGCCTAGACAAGGGAGCAACCAGGTAGCTCAGGGGCTGGGAAGAACAGAGAGAGGGGGAGACGCAGAAAATTATGGGAACCGCAACAACCAGCAAGTGGTGTGGACTATAGGAACAACAAGTTCACCCAGCTCTCTTGCTCACAAGGTTGCACTTCAGACAACAAACCAGCACCTCTACCAGGGTAACTGGTAGCACCAGTGGCTCATGGGAGTCTTCAGGGCCCCCTGAAGCTGGGACAGGAATGAACGAACCTGCCTGCTCCTGCTCCTCTGGTCAACAGCTTAGGTGAGGCGCCCTTCCAGTAGGTTATTACATACAGCAGGACTCTGCTGTCTCATCTGGGTCGGCTATGAAAAAAAATCAACTGCCCTCCCCACTTCTGCTTCTTCCAGCTTTGTTTCAGTCTGGGAATTGGCTCCTGTTGGTGTGCATTAGACATGGTCTGAGCAGTGCCAACCTTTCAAATCCTTCAAAGACACTAGACAAAAGCACATATATATCCATCAATTTACAAAGCAGAGGACACTTAGCCCAGGGAAGAGCTGTTTAAACTCTTACGGGAATTTCAGGTATGCAGAAAAGCCAAACACAGATTTCCCAGGCACCTATGGAGGCACTTCTTCACACCATGAGATAAGGTGACGCTGGTGTCTTACAGTGGCTGAGTAGTGAGGTTGGATCACAGTTTTGGAGTAAGGTGTTCTGGTGCAACCTCACCCTTGCCACTCCACAACAAGTCCTCAGGCAAATCAAGTTGCTATGCTCAGGTTTGACCAGCAAAATGAGAACCTCAACAAAGTGAAATTATACTGAAATAAACAGCACCTTAGCCGAGCAGTCCCCTAGCAGTACTAAGGGTGGCCCTTAGTAGGCAACACCCAGCTTCTGGCAGCATCCTCTAGCTTTTCAGTCATCAGAGCTCCGGACTGCTGAGCCTCCCTGGGGAAGAGGATTCTGTTGGCCTGTGACAATGGTGGAAACACGTAGTTTCCCCTTCTCTACATCATCAGAGCAAAAAAGATTCCAGCATTCCCTCTTTCTTCCCTATTCCCTATTTCTTCTTTTAGCTGAAGCCACACTTTTCAATTCAATATCCAACAGCCATGCATGTATGGGAAGGGTTTTCAGCTGCTGTGGGGAAAGTCTGGCCTATCATGTAGCTCTCTCCTCACAGTACATAAGCTTGAGGAACTGTACTTCTCTCTGTAAGGGAATTTAAGCCAGAAACTAGAGATGAGTTTAAGTGCCCACTACAAATCTGCACTAAGGGTCCGGTCCCACCATACCTCCTCACTCTCCTCCTTCACACAGCTTCCACCAGGGCTTAAGGTGTTGGAGCAAAGTGCTCACCCTCCTCAACCCAGACATCAGCATGTTATTTTTCACTGTGAGGGTGGTGAGGCACTGGAACAGGTTGCCCAGAGAAGCTGTGGATGCCCCGTCCCTGGTAGTGTTCAAGGCCAGGCTGGCTGGGGCTTTGAGCAACCTGGTCTAGTGGGAGGTGTCCCTGTCCATGGCAGGGGGGTTGGAACTAGATGATCTTTAAGGTCCCTTCGAACCTAAACCATTCTATGATTTTGTTTCATCCCAGCACTGCTAAGCCTGAAGAAGC
Source organism: Dromas ardeola (assembly GCA_013398915.1). NCBI lineage: Eukaryota > Metazoa > Chordata > Aves > Charadriiformes > Dromadidae > Dromas > Dromas ardeola. The sequence goes on from VYZM01013349.1 coordinate 298,464, forward strand.
CTTCCCAGCTTCTCATCATCCAGCTCTGCTCATCTTCCATCATCTTCTTAGCCTGGCCACTAGCTAGGATGCCCACTGCTGCTTTCCACCAGGACATTATGCATCTTACGAGCAATGATTTTGCTGCCTCTCCCACTCACTCTGCCAGCACTCCCTGGCCCAGCAACTGTGTTCATTCTTCGATGGAGGCTAAGGGTGGCCACACAGTAGCCATTAGGTAGATAACAGCTTCAGTTAAGTCCCACAGAGTGGCCTATTAGACATGTAGCCGCAGGTTAAATGAAGAATGACAGCTCTGAAGTCCCACAATGTAATCTGGAATACACAAATAGCATTTCACACATAGCAGGCCAGCTCCAGGTTAGCTATAATATGCTGTTCGTTGTTTGTAAAGAAGCTAGTGCTGGGATCAGTTACCGGAAAAAATTCCTCTCCTCATTTAGTCTGTTATCTCACTTCTGCAAACATCTGCAGTCTCTGATTTGTATTAAATTATCTTTTGGGATTATGTGCTCTCTTAGGCACTTCTCTCGGTAAACTATTTGCCTTAGCACGGTAAATGGACTATTTTAGCAAACCCAACAATTTACAACTAATGTTCACTGGTATAAACAGTGTCCAATAATTGCATGAATAAAGGCACTTTGAGAAACACAGTCGTCTTGACTGTATTGAACTGCCAAGAAGCACTTCTGGCAAAGGTTGGACCTACCATGCAAGTCAACTTGATGTCTGCCGGGAAGAGTAAGGAAGACCTACAGAAGCTGGCAAAGCTGGAAAAGACCAAGGAGAGAATAAGGCCAGGATAGACAAATAGATCAGAGCTTGCTCCCATCAAATGGTGTTAATCTTGAGGAGGATGAGATGTATCAGAACAAAGAGAGGGCTGGCCCCTGCACGCGCTGCCTGACTTTCCACCTATTTCTAGGATGCGTTCACGCTCTGCACTGGAATTCGTGGAGAAAATGTCAGTGCAGGGACCAACCGGCTGCAGGGACGTGTCCCACCACCCTTAAAATCCTCCATCGGAAATAACAGATCTGCAAAATCACGTTTGAGGAATAGATACATGTTCTAGAAATAATGGAAATGTACCAGAGTGTTAAGTCTGCTGCATCGTAGAGAAACAAAAATACCCTGCTGCTGTTAAACGGGTGATAGGGCTTTATAGAGGATTGTTTGTCTTGGTTTATGACCAAACAAATGACATTTTCTAGACAAACAAGTTAGCTCATGGTCACTCTGTTCTTTAGGAGTGATACGGACAAAGGGGAAACAAGGCAAGATTGGCCTGAAATACATGGTAACTTCATACAGTTCAGTCTTGTCTGCAAAAAGAGACACCAGGCAGCAGAGTCCCCTTTGCTAGAGGTTGACAGCCTGGATGCCAAGTGTGTAACACAATCTGGCTGCAAATAGAGGGTCATGAAAACATGCTCCAGAGAGAGGGAGTATTTCATACTGGAAGGCAAGATCGGTAGTTCAGAGATACCCGCAGACAAACCATCTCACTTTAGTAATACTTACAGAGTCTTACAACCGAAGCCTTAAAATCTAAGGGGCTGTGATTGTAACTCTGCCCAGGCCAGTAATGGATGTTATGTTTGGTCTGTGCTGAGCACATCCAGACAGGCGGCAGCAGCAAGTCCCCCGGGGCCACCAGCCCATTCCCCGGGGCCACCAATCCCTGCCCCAGTGATGTCGGGCCAGTCTCCAGCTCCCCATGGCCCTGCCCTGCCTGGGAGGTACCTGGTGCCTGGGGCTGCAGACACTGTTTGGCTTTGGGGGGAGATGTGCAGCCGCAACACCCCAACACGTCCCATCTCTCCCCTCCAGGCCATGGGGCAACCTGGATTTTCAATCGGTTTTGCATCCCCTCCTCCCCCTCCTCTCCGGCACTGGAACCACTGTAAGAAAAGATAAAATGAAACTGAAACAGCGCTAAGACCAAAGCAGACTTTGCTTGGTTAAGTTTTATTCACGTATACAGGGGCAGTGTCAGCTTTAGCAATCCAAACAAATACTGCAATGGGTATAATTTTAGGTGAATCTTCTTTTGCCAAATCAGCGCAGCTACCGGGGGCAGTTTCACACCTCTGCCAGCGCTGAAGCTGCTGCTGCGGCCGACAAGAAGTGGCCGAGCAAGGTGTTAGATGTTTAGAGCTGGCGTGTGGGTCTCGTAACTCATCTGAGGTGGAGGGATGCTGTGCTCTCCCTTTGCATCTCCCTTTGCAAGGGTCACGGTCTGGGTTTTGGAATGCGAATAGATGCTGCTTCCAGCTGCCCGTGCTGCCAAGGTGACAGACGCTAAAAGCAGCATCTGACCTAAGACACGGACATTAAATGCTGAGACCCAAAAGAGGAACAGAAAAGTGTCAAATGAGAATGAACCCAAGGGAAAAAGCAGGTATGAGAGATGGCGTAAGGAGCAGGACATTGTGCGCAAGGAACAGTACTGGGAATTAGCGGTCACACAGGCATCAGTCAAATTCCTCTTTATGTAAACTGGCTGGAGCAAGCCCGTATAAAGAGAATTTAAATGGCACTAAGGAAATGGGCTTGGACAAAATCTCAACCATAGAAAATACTGAGGAAAGGGAAAGCAGTAGGAAATGAGGTGGAAATAAACACACAAGAAGAAAAAAGGATACCCAGAGCAGACCAGACTGGGATTAGTTTTCCCCGACTCATAACTGCTACCTCATCAGCCTGGCACTGTTCAGCTTTTTTATCCTTCCTGCTCTTTTGCAAATCTGAGTGCTGAGCTGTTTTCGCTTCATCCTGAGAGCTGCAGTGTCCATCAGATATTGAGGAAAAATTGTTTCTCAGTTGTAAATACATAGAGATTGAACCAAACTATATTATCTGGGCCAAGGATCACTCCAAAGCCCTTAAACCCTGGGGAGAAGAGGTGACACACAACTGCATTTAGGTCCAGAGTTTCAGTTAAAGCCCTTCTTCACACGTGAAGATGAAGATCATTACATTAACATTCGCATTAAGGCAGAATAAATGTTATTACGACTCAGTAGTAATCCTTCCTATGAACAGCTTTTGCAAATCCCACTCTGTCATTCCCACGGTCAAAAATGCAGTAAAAGGCAGACATAAAGACATCTCCTAAAATCCAGAGGGGGCCGGAGCGAGTGGTGATGTCGAGAGACTGAAAGCCGCTCATGCAGAAGGTTTGGTCTTCGATGGACTCCTGGAAGGGAAAGTGCGTGTCCTTGCAGCAGCATGCTCCAGCCCCAGCTTGGGGAGCGTGGAGCAGGGAATGGGGAGCAGGGAATGGCGAGCAGGGATGCCACGTACACGCACCTTTACGACGTATTGCTCTGCTGTCAGCTTGTACTCGTGGTGTCCGATCGTGAAGCTGATGTGGGGCAAGCTGGACAGTCTTCTGCAGTCTACAAGAAACTGTATGCGAGGCACTGATTGAGACCGGATCGGTTTGCCTGTTTTTAAGTATTGCCCTTTGAATTCAAGACTTTTACAGCAGGCGAGAGTGAATTTACTACAGAGAAACAGCACCAGGCTGACTTATGGCCCAACACTGCCCTCCGGCTTCCCAGCTCCTGCACTGGGTCAAACCAGCCTAGCAGCCCAGACCATGGCACCAAAGCCCCTAGGGACACAGGGCTGATGAAAATCCTTGCAAGTCCCAAAAGGAACGAGGTGAAGGGGGGCTCTGACATCCCCCCTGTACAACTCGGAAGCAAAAGTGAGTGTGTGAGCCCCAGTGAACCCTCGTTAGCAAGGTCTGCTGAGCCAAAGTCTTCCGATGCTCCGGCTGGGACTGGGTGGAGGGAGCTGCCTCCAGCCCACACAGGGAGCACCCTATGGCTGCAGCTCACCCCGCTCCCTCCCATAACATCATTGTTTTAGGTAAAAAAAATAGCCAGTGAGGAATACAGCACTTTATACTTATACTCTGCCCTGGAGTGGGATTTAAAGAGCGGAAGAAGGACTAAACTCTGGCATGGTCATTAATAATACATTCACTTACAGTAACACAGAAGACCGTTTCCTGGCCTTTCTAGTTATTTCATGAAACAACCGGCGTGTTAAATGGCACTGCAGAATGCTCCAAGCCCCAGAGGGATCTTTGCTGTAAACTGTAGTGTTTAAAGTCATTGTTTTAGAGGCTTCCTATAAGGAAGAATCTACGTTTTTTTTGTTGTTGTTAAATCTGTTTTATGAAAACATGGCCCTAAATCTTGTGTATACTTATCAGGTGTCATACCATTAGAAGAAAATAAACCATGGGATATGGAAGACAAGGGTCAAAAAGCCAGTATAATACTTTGTAGGATAAAAGAAGCAAGGCATAATTCATTTACATAGCTAGTACGTCCAGAACAAATTAATCCTTGCTGGAAAGAGATAAAAGTCCTGGTAAAATCACTGATGGATGCACCCACTTATACTGGGGTAAATTTAAGCCAATATACTCAGCCTGTCCGTGGTTGCTACAAAAACAGATGTAGAAAGTCCTATTTTCAGGATGCTTTTTTTGCAGAATCTGAGATGCTGGCTGAGTGCTCTTACGTCAGCACTGGAGTATATAAACTTACACTGCAATGACCTGTTTCTTGTTTATATTACACTAATATAAGTGCATTGGAAATTCATATTTTATCTCTATCCATTAGTATGTACCATCATAAAACCAGCTTGCTATTAAAGCATATTGTTTGGCATTTATCTGAAAAGGTGAATAAAAACAAAAGTTAAGGTTTAATTGAGAGAGAACCAGAAGCCTCATGAGTTACACGGATGCAACTCCAGGTCCTCCCTTGTGAAAGGAGGCAGATTAAAAGTCCACCTTGTCTCTGATCGTTGCCCAGTGCACCGGGCAACCGTAACACTCCTCATTTTCTTCCAAGTGCAGTTTAGGGTCAGGATCAAGACAACTGTGAAGTTAACAGCAACTGTACATGGCAGCTTTACTTGGGGCACTGGAGCTGTGGCAACGTGGCAATCACCAGTGGGAGTCAGCCAAGGGCCAGCAATAAGGCAGAGTAAAAACAATCTGCTCTCTCCCTGAAGGCGGGTGGGTTTAGTCATCTCAGGCTCGTTATCTCAGTGCTTTAGAAGTTGCAAGGGTTCCGTCATGCTATCTGAAAATTGCCAGAGGAGACATGCGAAGGGCAACAGAGAGATGTCCCAGCCTGTACCACAGGCAAGGCAGTGGGAAAGCCTGAAGTACCTTGAGAAACCTCAGCTCACACAAGTCCCCTGGAGAGGTACAGGGGACTGGGGACCACAGGTGTGGGGCCAGAGAGGCCATGAAGCAGTACATCAAGGCTGTTTTGACCCTTGGTGCTCCTCAGGAGGTAAAGGTGCTCCTCAGAGGGCAGGCAGGGATGGGGAGGAGCGGTGGGGAGTGTCAACAAGGGGGGTGCAGGAGAGAGCAGCAGGGAAGAGAGGAAAACCAGCGAGGAGACAGAGGAATAAGGTTCAGGAGGGAGAATAAGAGACAGCGAGGTCTGTCCTGCACCCCGTGGCTCATCTGCCACGCGCCAGCGTTGTGAGCATCACAGCTGTGCATCCTCCCTGGTAGCCACGGCACGACACTGCCTGCTCCGCTGCAAGCTGACAGTGAGAGGTCCTGTCAGTGGAGCCGTTGTCGGGCTGTAATTATGATACCTTTCTCTTTCCATTTGATGCTGATGGGGCTGGCCATCAGCACCGAACCCGTCCTGGCTCGGGGGAGTTAACAGCTATAGCTGGGGACATTTATTTTCCAAAAGAAAATTATCTCTGATGTAGAGTACAGATCGATTCCTCAAACGGATGCCCCATTATATCCTTACACACCGGTACTGACGAGTACAGGAGAGGAGGGGAACATTTGGGAGGAGGGCTGGGGCAGCAAGACAGATGGGTCAAAACCAGCTTGGCTCTGAATTCATAGAATCATAGAATCATAGAATCATAGGGTTGGAAGGGACCTCTGGAGATCATCTAGTCCATCCCCCCTGCCAGAGCAGGGTCACCTTAGACCAGGTTGCACAGGAACGCGTCCAGGCGGGTTTTGAATGTCTCCAGAGATGGAGACTCAACCACCTCTCTGGGCAGCTTGTTCCAGTGCTCTGCCACCCTCAAAGTAAAGAAGTTCCTCCTCATGTTTAGGTGGAACTTCCTATACTCAATTTTGTGCCCATTACCTCATGTCCTGATGCCGGGCACCATTGAAAAGAGCCTGGCCCCATCCTCCTGACACCCACCCTTTAAGTATTTGTAAGCATTAATAAGGTCACCCCTCAGCCATCTCTTTTCCAGACTAAACAGACCCAATTCCCTCAGCCTTTCTTCATAAGAGAGGTGTTCCAGTCCCCTAATCATCTTGGTAGCCCTGTGCTGCACCCTCTCCAGCAGTTCCCTGTCCTTCTTGAGCCAGGGAGCCCAGAACTGGACACAGTACTCCAGGTGTGGCCTCACCAAGGCGGAGTAGAGGGGGAGGATGACATCCCTCCACCTGCTGGCCACACTCTTCTTGATGCACCCCAGGATGCCATTGGCCTTCTTGGCCACAAGGACACATTGCTGGCTCATGGTCATCCTGTTGTCCACCAGGACTCCCAGGTCTCTTTCCACCGAGCTGCTCTCCAGCAGGTCGGCCCCCAACCTGTACTGGTGCAGGGGGTTATTCCTCCCCAGGTGCAGCACCCTACACTTGCCCTTGTTGAATTTCATAAGGTTTCTCTCCGCCCAACTCTCCAGCCTGTCCAGGTCTCTCTGTATGGTGGCACAGCCTTCTGGTGTGTCAGCCACCCCCCCCAGCTTTGTGTCGTCAGCAAACTTGCTGAGGGTGCTCTCTAGCCCCTCATCCAAGTCATTGATGAATGTCACCAGTGCTTTCCTGGAAACAAGGCTTTCCCTGAGACCTTTCTGAGCAATTATTTTGGTTATTTTCCCACCCTGTAAGCTCTTTGCACCAAAAACCAGTTTCTCTTCCTCTCTGGCTCTTTTCTGGCTGTATAGTTTTTACCTCTCCAGTATGCGATGGACTTGCCCCAATATACTCCTGTAATCGCCTGATTTGTGAAGAGGGGCCAGTGATAAGAGAAGTGCCTGAGTCAACGATGGCTTCGCAGCCGTGGGAGCAAAATGCCACCCGGCCCTGGATCTTTATACTGCAAGTGAAAAACAAAGCATCTTTAAGCAAATGCTGTGACTGAAGCAGCATATTATTGCTAGCTAAAATACCAGAGTACGGACTGAACTTAAAACTAGCTGCCAAGCTTTGCCAATCTTAAAAAGACAAGAATGTCTTTAGAAGACAAGAAAGTAATAAAAAGAAATTCACAGAATCACAAAATGGTAGGGGTTGGAAGGGACCTCTGGAGATCATCTAGTCCAACCCCCCTGCCAGAGCAGGGTCACCTTAGACCAGGTTGCACAGGAACGCGTCCAGGCGGGTTTTGAATGTCTCCAGAGATGGAGACTCCACCACCTCTGTGGGCAGCCTGTTCCAGTGCTCTGCCACCCTCAAAGTAAAGAAGTTCCTCCTCATGTTTAGGTGGAGCTTCCTGTGTTCAAGTTTGTGCCCGTTACCTCTTGTCCTGTCACTGAAAAGAGCCTGGCCCCATCCTCTTGACACCCATCCTTTAAGTATTTATGAGCATTGATAAGGTCCCCCCTCAGTCGTCTTTTTTCCATGCTGAAAAGTCCCAAGTCCCTCAGTCTTTCTTCATAAGTGAGGTGTTCCAGTCCCCTAATCATCTTAGTAGCTCTATGCTGCACCCTCTCCAGCAGTTCACTGTCCTTTTTGAACCAGGGAGCCCAGAACTGGACACAGTACTCCAGGTGTGGCCTCACCAGGGCAGAGTAGAGGGGGAGGATGACCTCCCTCGACCTGCTGGCCACACTCTTCCTGATGCACCCCAGGATGCCATTGGCCTTCTTGGCCACAGGGGCACATTGCTGGCAAATTGCATGAAGAAGATGTATTGTCTGTGGACCTGCTTTTCTTTCTCAGGACTCCTATAGCCCTAATCATTTGCTGCCTGATGACAAATTTGTCCTCACCCACAGGTATATGTCCTCATCGATTTACGCAGCAGGAGGAGGAGCGAAGGGACACTGACTACTTTGACCACGGTTAACAGGAAAGATAAGAGCAGGACCTGGAGCTGAATTCAGTTCCTGGGTGCCTTAACCTCTCAACTGAATAATTCACCAAGAGTCAACTTGACCATTGGTGTATCATATTAAAATACATTAAAACTCTGTCCCAGAAACCAGCTCCATATGTCACAGCAGATTTAGAGAGTTAATAATCTCCACTCTCATCCTGGCAAACCCCCTCTTGGAGACACACAAAGGTAAAACACTGCAGCCAAGTCCTCCTACATCTCTATCACTAGGTGGTTTTGCCTCTGTGGGTTGAGGCATCTTGCATGAGGTAACTTCCACCAGTTATTTCATACATACTTGTTCAGATGTATTTGCCAGTAGCTTTTCTCGGTGACTGGGACCCAGTGGATTGAACCTTTGTAGCGGGAATGGTCTATCCCCCCCAGGATCAGCTCACCACCATTCTCCGTGTCATCTCCTCTGAAAGCAGAAGACAGGTTAACACCAACAAGGGAGCGTGCCAGCATGCGCCGATGAGATCACGCTTAAAAAGCAAAAGACAAACAACAGCCCTTTCTAAATTCAGATATGGATGGCTGGAAGGGATTATTTCTAACTGCATGTGCCCAACTCAGAGCCTCCAAACAACCTCTGAGAAGACTTGCTGTAGGCTGCCGAGGGCTGCGAGAGGCATCAGGAGCAGGTTGAGCCAGTTGCTGCTCTCACTTCAGAAGAAAAATTGGTGGAGTTGCAGCTGGGTCCAGATGAGGTTACAACATTTATTTGCTAAAATATGGCTACCTGGGTGTAGCATGGCATTTCTGTTCATCTCCACTGGCCAGAAGGAAGCCTCTGACAACTCAGACATGGTGAGTCTGACCTGGGGGCTTTTCTTTTGTTTATGACCAGCTCCAACAAGAATAACTGTCCATCCAAAAATTCATGGTCCTCCCCAGCATATTTTTCTGTTTTACTCCATATTTTTCATGTCAAATTGAAAAAAAAAATGGGGAAAATTACTTTCTAGAATTGAAGATTTATACAGAGCCACGGTTGTCTCAATAACTAAAATAGATTTGCTTCTTTTTTTGGCCACTTTAAAGACTTTAAAGACTGACCTTTTCAGATAGAAAGAGAAGACCGGCTCCTCTACCAGCTGCTGGTTCATGATGCTGTCAAACACGGGCAGAGCATTGCCCACTGCTAAGGAGGGGTAGCCCAAGCCCAGCACGCCATCGAAGTGGGCAAGGGCAAAGGTTGTTCCTGGCTCAAACACCGACTCACCAAAGTCCTGTCCCTTGATGGAGATGTTACTTATCTGTTTGGTACAAGCGAAAGTAAAGACACGATCAATTACAAGAAATTAGCCACGTTTCAGATCCGTATCAATAGATTCATTCAGTTTGTAAAGCTCGAATATCCTTGTGTGACTTGCATCAATAAAACAGGTGCCCATTTGGTGGGTCGGCTGCACCGATTCCTTTTAAATACCTTAATTCTGTGGATGTTTCTTCATAAACCCAGGACAGGACCCAAGGAGAGAAGCAGAAGTGCAAAATAAAAGCTTAGGGCTTTGTCTGGGCAGCCCAAAGCCGGGGCAGCACCCCCACCTCTCATCACCCGACCTGGTGAGACCTCACCCTGCGCTTGCCTAAACCAGGGAAGGTTTTCCAGGGCAAGGGCAGTATCCAAACTGCTCTGGAAACCTGGTTGACCTGGAGGCTGACACCCGGTTTAGGTGGAGGCTCACCTGCAGCGTGTCTTTGCCAGCGACGCCCAGAAGCTGTCCCGTGCCGTACTGCAAGGAGAAGGCTTCCCCTCCGTGCTCATACGAATCCGACAGGAAGGACTTAAATTTCTGGTGCACCCCTGCACAAAACAAATGTGACACTTGTGGACCGGGGGAGGTCCCGGCAACATGCCTGTTCCCCGATGCAGAACCAGCCGAGATGCAGGAGAGCCAGATTTTTGCTTGTCTTGCGAGGAAGGTGATGTTGGAGTTTTTTTGTTTTCAGAATACCTCAGAGGTTATTTGGGGTTTTAAAGGCAAGTGGAAAACCCAGACAAAACTGGGCATTTACAACGCTATTTGTAGCTCTCCCAGGATTATTTTAATGTCTTTCACCTCATGGTGCGGAGGGATGCTTGGCAGCTGCTGCCGGCACCTGCCCTGGCTGTGGGGTGGCACGGAGGGGCAGAGATGGAGGAGCAAGCTGGGGAGGGGAGAGCAGCCCTCAGGGGTTCTCCAAATCCCCCCCTCCCAAACCCCTGCTGTGGGCAAGCCTTGAGAAAGAAGAAATGGCCGAGGTATCGGAGACACGAGGAGGGTAAGGCAGGGTAACATTTCTTACTGCACGCTTCACTGATGCAATAAGCAGAAGGGACCCAAAAATTGGAGGAGCCAGTGTCAAACACAACGGTGAACCTCTGGGGCGGCGTGCCGACGCTCACAACTCCATAGTACTGTGCCTGGGGGAGGAACAACCCAGTCAGCCTCTCGGTGTGAGCTACTCCTGAGAAAAAGGCAGACCTGGGGTTATCATATAGAATCATAGAATTGCCTGGGTTGGAAGTGACCTTTCAGATCATGGAGTCCAACCATTAACCTAACACTGACAAAAAACATCGCTAAACCATATCGCTAAGCACTACGTCTACCCATCTTTCAAATAGCCTCAGGGATGGTGTCTCAACCACT
>VYZM01013350.1:2461-18311 GCA_013398915.1 Dromas ardeola
AGGGCGAGCCGCGGTTCCTCCGCCTCCCGCCTTTCACGCCTCCGCCCCGGCACGCCGCGCGCTCGCCAGGCTCGACGCCGCTCGTCCCTTCGCCGTCGGGGGGTTGTGGTTCTGTCAGAGGCCCGGTCACGGCGCGGTTCGGTTTGGTGCCAGGAAGTGGGGACAGGGAAGAAGGATGTGAGGCTGGATTGGTTGGACTCCGTGATCTTAAAGGTCCCTTCCAACCTAGACCATTCCATCATTCTGAAATACAGGGACCCAACCTTTCACAGTGGTAGAACGGTTTTACACCAACCTGTTAATTCAAATACAACAGCAGACCTGGTGTGAGCCAGACGATGCCAGCTCTGATCCCGCCAAGGCAATTTTCTAGGCTGCCCAAGACTCCGTGTTTACATTCCTGCGTTAAACTGGCCAGAGCCCAGCAGGGGCCGACTGCTCGAGTTGTGCTTTGGCTCCGGATGCGTTTTGCTTGTCTCTCGGGAGTTCTCTGAGGGCTGCGGGATGTAGCTTTGGTGCTGTTGACCTTCTCTGCAATTCTGCCAACAGTTTTGTGACTGAACGAGGTCATTGATTGCTAGACCTGTAGTTTTTAATAAAGCCCGGGGACCCTTTCCTGGCAGCTAGCATAACCTGGAATAATTATCTGTACTCCAAAGAATATTCCATAATGGTTGAAAGTGTTTCCATAGAAAATTATTGTCAAACAGAAATTGTTTCTTCTGCCATTGTTGAAAGCTTTTGGGATCATGATAAAACCCCAAGCCATTAGGAATTCTGGACAGGATTCCTAGCTTTGTATGCAAGCTCCACATAAATTTCCAGATTTCCTTCAGGTAATAACAACAAAGAATATTCTGTTGCAATATTTAGCTGATACATGGATGGGACACAGCTATGTAAAATAAACATAGACTACAATCAATTAATTTTGTTTTGTCCCTAGGCGCGTGCTTCCAATTTATAATAAATGTTATTTTGTTGCTTCCTGGATTCAACTTAATCCATTAAAATAAATGAAGTCGATTCTCTGAAGTTTGTAGTGGCTTGTAGTCCCTGTTTGGTTTATTCATATTTATAGAAGATGAAAGTTGTCTCTAAAGTAATAGCTGGGAGTAAAGGCAGACTAAAATGAAATGTAGCTTGCTTCTGCTGAAAGAGAATGTTTCTTCTGACAACTTGAAGTATAATTGAAGTTTGAGCAAGTCTTTCTGTCTCTGTCTCCACTGATACATTATTTTAGATGGCATGATCACGATTTCTGTTGCAATAATGTGTTGGAACGCCCTGACGGTTGCAATGGATTTGGTGAATGGTTTTATTTACTGAAAGTATTCTGTGGATATGTTTGTTAATGCAAAAATTAGGGACAAAAGATGAATTTTTAAGTACTCAGTATCTTGTTATTTGGCCCTGCTGCTTAGTAAGAGTAATAAAGAATATGGGATGAGAACCTTAGACAATAATATTGCTGTGCCTGATCATATAGTGCAGAGAACAGGAATTCTGTTTCAACTGAGGGAAGCGTAGGCTGTTCTTCTTTTTATTTCTCTAGCTTGATAGATATAAATAAATAAATAAACAAATAAATTTTCCTGTTTCTTTCTGTTATCTCTGCTTTCATAGCTTGCTTAATGCCATTTCCACTGTTGACTGGGAAGCTTTCGATATTGCCATGCAGACTACTTACCTAAAGAAATAATGACCTTTTTTGGTGAAGAAGAATGTCATCTAGTTGACAGTTCCCTCTGTGAATGTCACAGAATTGTATTGTTTTTTAAAGAAAGCTGACTACCTGAATTTGGTAGTTTCTATGCTGACATTAGATAAGATTTCTACCAGTCTGACACTTTTTTTTTTTCCCCCATGAACTTATTGTCCTCAAGTTCTGTTCAGGGATCTCCCTTATATTCAGGCTTTGGGCCATGCTAAAGTATCATAACAGAAGAAGTATTTTGAAGTGTTAATATATGAGATTTGAGGAGGTTTATATTTGTGGGGTAGGGAAGTGAAGGAGGATGAATAAGAGAAAGAAAACTCTACTGCAGTAGTTAAGGGAAAAATCCCCAAGTACGACGTGGGATGATTTACAGAATTCCTATTACTGTTTCTTGTAGGAATAGAAATTAACCTGTTCTTAAACTAAATTAATCTGACCCTCTTAAAGGGGGATACAGATGGAAAGATTCTTTTCACTCTGCTTAAGGAATTCTTAAAACATATTCTTTAAAGTAATAATGGCCTGCAGAGAGAATTAAAATAGCTTCTAGCTCTCCACTTCGTCACTCAATCATGTATGAAAAAGCTGAAAATGCTTTATTTTATTTTGGTAACATGAAATGTCAGTCCTGGTTATTTCCTTATATCACCTGGAAAAATCTTTAGTGATGCGAGATATATACGGTGAAGCATTTTCAACTTATATCTGAAATAGGAAAAGCGTCTAAAACCTTTGACAATGACATCTTTCCTTCCTCTTTCACAGATGTTTGGGTAAACATCTATGAATACAACTTCTCAATATCTCATCTGAACGTCTCCTTTCTTTCTTTCTTGTCTATCTTTTAGCTTTTTGTAATTCTGCAATCCTGTAAGTACCTGCTACTTGTTTCAAGTAAAAGAATGTTATTTTCCAGAAAACTGCAATTTTGTAGTTTCTTGCTCTTTTTGTATAGAGTGTGAAGATAAAAAGCTGTGGTTGTCTTCTGCAGTCATGAGAAGCAGAATGACCTGGAGTTCAGACAAACTGGATTTTTTTAAAAGAGGATTCTTCCTCAGCCTACTTAAAAGATCCTGTTTGTAGCACAGTGTCAAAACCATATTTTAAGCCCATTGAAAGGGTGGTGAATAGTGACTCAAAGTGGAAACGAGAAGAGTGGAGGTGAGCACCGGAAGCCACCATTGCTGCTGAAGAAAATACACATGCAAATGCATCTTCTCTTATGTCTCTCTTTCTCTCTCAGTTTTTTTTTGCTTCCTCTCTCCCTGATCTGCTCACCCTCCTCTTGCCCAAAAGTTGGCGGTATCCCCTTGCTTTGACAGGTGGAGGAGCGTTGCCTCTTTGGAGGTTTCTTCTGCCCTTTGATGCCTATTTGCAGTGCTAGTTAGTTTAAGTGGAGGTAAGTGCCCGTTTGCTCTGTAAAAGCTATAGTGGTTCAGCAGTTCCATGTCTGTGGAACTTGCTGAAAATTTCCTTCTGAATTTGCCTTCAGAATATTAATTATTATCTATAGAAGAGAAGTTGAGACTGTATAGAATAGAAAAGAAGTTGAGACTGTAGATCACGGAATGATTAAAGAAGCATTGAGAGATTCAAAGCCCAGCACAGATTCAGGGGCTGGGCAGGAGCTCAGTGCTGCTCCTCCTCATTCTGCATTATCAGTGGCGCTGGGAGGTTCAAAGGGGCTCCAAAAGCGAATCTCATCTGCTTTAATTAAGTTCAAACATACAAATATTTCTAGTTGCTCTTTGTTTAAGCAGAAATATTTCTGTGAGATCATTATGCGTCAGTGCTAGTCCATCTCAACTATAATTTCTGATTCCAAAACATCCAACTCCATTTTACTCCTAAAACCTCTGATGGCAGCTTCCACTAGGAACCATGTGGTATATTGCTCATGTTTTCATTTTCAGTATGTTATTTTTAAAGCAAACGTATTGCAGAATTTCCTGCCCACTGCACTGATATATCATGTAAATGTCTGCTTTTTCACACAGTATGCCTAGAAATGAGACATTGTACCAAAATATGGGATGTGGGAGTTAATTCTAAGGTTGCAGTGAGGAAAATTCTGTCTGTCTAAAGCCCTTACATTTTAGACAGCCAACGCGGTCATTTATATTGACCACCAAGGGGAACGTGACCTCTCAGACTCAGGAACTGTCCAACTCTGGGAGTGAAGAGCATCCTTGTGACTTCTCACTTGATGGGAAAAGGCAATGTCTTGACTGACTTCTTGAGCAGATACAACGGTGGAACGCATGAATGATATCTCCTAGCCACTCTGTTCCAAGCCTGAGCTGGAAGCCCAAACTGTAACTCACTAAGCCAGAAAAAATGCCAGTGTTTCAAAACTACTTGACAATAAACAGAACACAATACTGATGTCATCTGGACTGGGAAATACTCTCATGTCCATGTTCTCAATGCATTTATTGACGTAGAAAGCCAATGGGACGGAGCTAGAATGCTCTTTGTGTCTGAAAGTGCAGTTGGCAGCTTTGCCTTTTAATCATTCTGGATCTGATGTCAAGACCATGAAACCTACTTCCAGTTCATGTGGTCTCTTCTTTATTAGTGAGGGAAACTCTGTTTTGATCATATGTATCTCAACGTGCCATGTTGCTTCTGCAGTGCTTTGGGCATTAGATTGTTCTTCTGAGAGTCCAAGAGTTCTGTGGGGAAGATGCCTGCATTTGGGCAAACTCTCTTGAAGTGGGAAAGATTCTCTGTCTTGCAATGGACTTGAAAAATCTTGGCATTTGAAGCAGTCACAACTAACTTTCGGTCTGACAAGGTTCTGTCTGTTTGTTTGCTGCTTTGAGTTCCTGTCTTCATCTGCAAAAAATCTGTATTTACTCTTCAGATTTCACTGATGGTGTTTCCATGTATTCCTCCTCATTTTTGAAGTCTTTTCCTTACTAGACTTAGACTTCTGTTCTCATAAATTTACGTACCTTTATAGCATTTGAGGTTGTTCTTTTTTTCCATCTCTTTGAAGACGGCCACCTTTGTAATCTATACCTGCCTAAAGAATGAGCGGGCAGGTGAGATGTAGGCATGAGAGGTGGTCACCCTGCATCCTCTTCCACAAAATAAATGTATTCTGCATCTTAATTTCTTTTTTGAATGTATGTGTCTGAAGTAATTTCTGCTTCCATCTTGCCATGCAACCAATCTACCTGCATTTTCCTGAAGCTTTCTTGAGATTCATACTTCGTAGCACTAAGTAGGGTTATTAATAGTAACAGGGAGATGGGAAAGCAAAAAAACATGCTTCTCGGTGAAACCTGGAGGTAATGCTTTTCTTTTTCAAAATGAAAGGCCCTGTGAGTAGAAGAGGAGGATAATATAAGGTGTTTTCTTGGGTCTTTTAGCTTATCTTTATCTGAAAAGGATGCCATTTCTTGCTACTCTGTGATGTAAAAGTTGGGCGTTATTTTCAGATAGTCTGTGGTATTCTGAAACGCTAACCCACAGTGTGCATTAGGTAGATCAGTGTGATTTTTGCCAGTGAAGTTCCTGAAGATTAGATCTGGCATTTTTCAGTAGTTAATCTGCTTCTAAGGTGTAGCAGTGCTGGGTATACAATTCACTGATGCACATTAATTAAAATATCTATGCTGTGTTCACTTATGCTGTCTTTCGTTTTTCTTTTTCTTTTCTCTTTTCTTTGTTTTGTTAAGCATTGCAGGCTGTGTGTACCGCGTAGTTCAGACGACGGGACCAGATGGAAAAAACCTTCTGAAATTACTTCCAATTTCTAAATCTTCTGGAAGCTTTGTGCCAGTAGTTCAGTCTTCAGCCATGCCAAATAATTCTAAAGCGAATATTCCTAGTCCAGTTCATCTTACTTTTAAGACTCAGCTTGCCAATACTGCTGCACCTTCATCCGTTAAGATACCTGTTTTTCAGTCTCCTAATTCTGGAAAGATTATTCTTACAAGGACATTAGATAAACAGGAAGGCGTTAGGGCAGGTTCTGAAAAAGAAGGCTCAATTCCCAAATCATCTGCTAACGTCCAGAGCAGTTGTGTTTCAGTTGATAGACTGTCTTTGCAGAACGTTGCTGTAACGAGTTCATCTCACCAGAGTAACGCTGCATACATGTTGGTAAACACAACAAGTCTTCCAGTTGCTGTGAAGTCTCCTATGCTGCCCTCTGACCACCACCTCCAGATACCAGCTGATGCAGAAGTGAAATCTGTCCCAGCTTCTTTTTTACCACCTGCAATACAGCAAAAAATACTTACGACTGCAGCAACAAATGTGTCTGGAGGAGCTGACGGTACGAAAATGCCAACTGTTATTTACGTGTCACCAGTGAACACAGTGAAAACAGTACTTCCCAAGAGTTTGCAACCCATTTGCCCAAAACCTGCCACAGAAGTTTCAAAAACATTAATAATGACAGCTACGCAAAAGGGAAATAGTTCTTCTCCTGAGACACCAACATCTGATGGTCAGCAGCGCCAGCGAACTCCAATGAAATGGATTGTGCAAGAAAGTCCACAGTCATCATCACCTTGCATTATTCCTGTAAAGTCATCAAATAACGTGGCTTCCAAGATCTTGAAAACTTTCTCGGACATGAAGAATGTAGAAGTTAACTCCACAAATATTTTACCGCTCTGTTCTAGTGGTCCTGGTGGAAGCCAAACAAAAATCACACCTTTTAAAGATAATGCTCTGGTCATGTACAATGGGAAAGTCTATTTGTTGACGAAAAGAGGCTCTGATGTTCTGACAGCCCAAGCTGACAAACAAGCATCTTCCTCTTCTGATGCTTCACTTAAAAAGGAGACATCCAAGCTAATTGATTCTACCACGGTCAATAAAATAACCAATAAAGTAGTGAATCTGGTACTGTCAAAAAGCAAAGGAATGGTGCTGTCTCAGAAAGATCCAAAAACATGTACAAACTCAAAAACTGCTTCACCAACTGGCTTAAGAAATGACTTAAAATCTGCACCTGCAGTTCTGGTCACACCAAATGCTAATCAGCAGAATTCTACTGAAAACCAGAGAAAGAGTTTGCCCGTCACCGAGAGTATTTCAAGTGGAGTGACCCCTGTTACAGCAGTAGGGGCACAGGAAAATGTGTGCCAAAATGGCAAAGAAAAGATTCATTCCCCCAAAGCAGCAAGTGCTGTTTTACCTCAGTCTAAGCAAGAGTGTGCTATCAGTGAAGACTGTCAAAAGGTAACTCTCTCCAATAAACATGCTCATCTCAGTCTCTGCTAAATTGTTATATGGTCCTGGTTCTATTTGAATAAAATGGCTATTAATAAGTTCACAGATTTTTGTAACCAGGCATTCTGTCACAGGAAATGCTGGTCTAAAGTGAGGTAAAGTGAGGTTCTGTTCAATAAATGATTTTTTTTTTTTCAATAAGATTGCACTATGCAAGTCAGAAAATGCATAAAGAAAAGAAAGGGCCAGGGAAAAGATGACTTTTTAGTTCCTCAGAAGAATAGTTGTAGGTAACAACTGAAACTATAGGAAGGTTGTTCGTTGTTTGAGCCCTGGGAGCTGTCTGCTCTCTAATGTTGTTGATGCCATGTTCTCAGGGCACAGCCGTTGACTGTGTTGTAGGTGTAATGTGAGGTAGAGAAGTTTGCAGCTACCTAAGAGGAAAACAAGGTGGAAGAGCAGGGTTTGTCAACCAGAGACAAACCCTGGTGTTGCATGGAGTCGCTCCAGTCTCCGCTAGCTCAGACAGCGAAAGGCAGGAGCTGTGTTTCTGACCTTGCATGCCATGATGGGGAGGGATCCACCTCCTTTGACTCGTGGTTTCATGTCAGGCAGAAGAAAATCCTGAGATCTTTAATGGCTTTCCCCCTTCATGCTGGACCTACAGATTCTTTTAAGATTGTAATGTTGAAAATACGTTGCTTCTTTTTCTTCTGTGGCTTAGTAGTTGGACTGTGCATTTTCTCGATGTTCTACAATGTACTTGGGGTATTAAATAACTAACGAGAGTGTTAGACCCATGAGAATATGTACATAATTTCTCAAAATTGGCTTACCAATTCAGGTCTTAAATGTAACTGTTGCAGAATGGCAGACAAAACGAATGTTCAGCTGTCTTTCTAGTAACTAATTTTTGGTTTATATGTATGGGGAGGGACAGAGTGAGTGTCATTCATGGCTCTCTCACTATTTCTATATTTCAGATCCAGTGTGAAAAGATGGATTCACCGGGAAAGGTTATTCAAATCAAATACCAAGAGAAGCAACATTGGAAACAATACCTGGAAATAAGGAAAAAATTTGGTCTCACTAAGGAGGAGAGAGTATACCTTAAGAAAATACCATTAAGGACCTCCTATGAGAAACCAGAAGAAAGGGTTCGTTCCAGTAACAGCTTGACAAGGGCAAATTATTCTTGGAGTTCATCATCGTTAGATGTGAAAATAACAGATCAACATCAGGAATGTGTTGAAGAGGAAAAGGTATCTTGACATTTTTCAGTGCTAAAAAGGGTACTACAGCACATTCAGAAGCAGTGTGTATGGTCAATACAGAGCTGCATGTTTGTTTGGACCCTCCCACCTCTGGATTCATCAGGGCAAGTCAGTAATTGTTATGGTGCCCGTGAGAATTGTTCCTAGAACTTGTTTGTGTACCACAACAGAGTCATGTGATTTCAGTACGACTTGAGTACCTTCTAAGAATTTTTATCCTCTTTTTGGGTTCCACTGGAGGAAATTTGAAGAACAAATGCTTTGAAAAAGACCAGACCCTCTAGTGGTGGCTGAACAGTCAAAGGGATAGTCTTTATTGGAACAGAAACCACGCCTCTGTATCCTGAGTTATATTTAGCTTTCTGCAAACAATTATGTTTATCCAGTAGTGAATGGATATAATCAGAATAATAGAAGAAGAATTTCTTGTGAGGCTTTACCCTTGAGTTTGAAATCAGTCAAGTGCCAGTCAAGGCGCTTCAGACGCTTACGTGACTAGGTGTGGCTGACTTCCAAAGAAAGGTATCCACTTAGTCATGTGTGGTTTTACTAAAAGAAATCTACCTGTGTACCTGTCTAATCTCGAGAGTTACAAATGTCTTTATGAACTTAGTCGTTTGTCATTGGCTAGGAGGTACAAAACCCCC
The DNA here is from genome assembly GCA_013398915.1 of Dromas ardeola. Taxonomy (NCBI): domain Eukaryota; kingdom Metazoa; phylum Chordata; class Aves; order Charadriiformes; family Dromadidae; genus Dromas; species Dromas ardeola. The sequence continues at coordinate 11,296 of VYZM01013350.1, forward strand.
CTTGCTTGGGAGTTTCTGGAAAGGTTCCCTCAATGTAAGGACCTCCATCTTCATGCATTAAAATGATTTTGTCCATCCAAAGTAGTCCTCTTTGGCCATAATGTTCTAAATCTTCTTTTGTATGATTCTGCCCAGTCAAAGGCTTTCTCAGGTTTTATAAATTCTGTGTTAAGAGCCCTGCTTTGAGCAGATCTACTGGCGGCTCTTTGTGAAGTACATTAACATTTAAATAAGAAAGCAGCTGGGAGGAATGCAGTCTTGTAATGGACATCATTGCTAATGTTGGAGCGTTTTGGAAATGTAAGCATGAAGAATTCTTCCCTTTTGAATCTTCCCGTCAAGTTAGATAGAAAGCTTTTGTCTTATGCTCCAGTTAAAGAACTTAAACAGCAACAGGTATGCACAGGAAAGGCAGAAGTGCACTTTTGACTAAGGAAGGAATTCGGTGTTCTGGAATTGTTAACTGGGAATCTTTGCTAGAAAAATACTGAACACGGAAGTATGTTTGCTCAAATTGCTAAAAGAATCATCTTCCGTATAGTAATTCTAAGAAGCTTGCAACAAATAACATGTAATTTGTGCTTAGTGAACTGTGATGTTACAATGTAGAATGATGCTCAATTTAACAGAAGTATATTTTGTATGTGTCTTGACTGTGCAGATAATTGTGGATCTGGAAGAGGATTTGACTAAGAAAAGAAAAATAAAATCTTCACCACTGTCAGATGGTGGAAAGAGACGGAAAACTTCAGTCAGATCAACCACAAGTCCAAGTTCAGAAAATACCAGCTCAAGTTCCAGCGCACCTAACAGAAGTGTTTCACCTCCGCCAGTCTTGTTGCAGCAAGGTCTTTCCACAGACTCTGTTACATCGTCTGTAGGGAGGGACTCTGAGCAAGACCCAGACTCTCAATATACTAACATTACAGACTCAAGTATTCCAGTTTTAGTGTCTTGTGAAGATGATACTTCAGTTCTTGAAGGTTCTTTCAGAGATGATGTTTTCCCTTGGACTCCCCCAGACCTGGATGAAACAATACGGGATGAAAAAATAAAACGACTTAAACAGCTCTTAAGAGAACGAGAAGCAGCTCTTGAAGAAATGCGTAGAAAAATGCAGCAAAGCTGAAATAATGAAGCTGGTGATCCGGACCATGTTCATTTTCCTTTCAGGGACTTCGAGAAGAAATACCTTGTTTAAATGAACGTGAATCTTTCTGGTAGATGAAGATCCTAATGAGATTTACAGTTTGTGTGTATTTAGAAAAGAATAGGTTTCTTGTTAAATACCAGAAATAAAAGACTTGGACCATCGAATTCTGCTTCTGGACATTATATGTATCAAAGAATGCAGAAGATAGGCATCTTTATTAGTGTATTCTCTATATTTTGAATTGCGGGGTTTCTGTATTAGTCCTAGCAAATAAACTTTCCCACTTTTGAATTCCATGGCCTATCTCTTAGAAACGGAATGTAAATTTCAAACCCCAATTGTAGATATTTTTTTGTTTTCCTAATGTTTTATAGTGCATGATGACTTTTGTGAATTCCTGAGAACTTTTTTTTGTGTGAATTCCTGAGACTTGTCATGAAAGGTCAGTGTTTAATAAATGCTATTTAAGTGATTTGGGAATTAGATGTTAGGCAGTAATGGTGCAGATATTTGTACAAAACCTCCTACGGATGTGAAGATGGAAGCAGTGGAAACCCCTGCTGACAGTTACCTGGATACGTGTCTCTTACCGTTATTGTTGTAAGCCTTTATAAGGCCTTTGCCAGCTGTGGAATGTTGAAGTTTGGTTGTGGGATTATTTTTGGAGAAGGGAGGTGTGTGGTTTTTTTAAACAGAAATATGTTGAATATTAATTTGTTGAAGCAAAAAAAAGCATATTTCTTTATCCAGGGGTGATATTGTTAATACTTCTTGATGAGTATCTTTTCCATTAATTTGTTCAGTCGTTATTTGAGTATGTGTCTTGCTACCTTCCTTTGATGCTACCTTTGTTTTGCATTGTAGGAGAGAATGTGCACTCAGACTGTCTTTGCCATCGCAATTTTTGTAGCTCTTTGTAGTGTATTTTCCCAGCATATTCTGTCATGTGTTGTATGGATGCCTTTCACTACCCTCTGTTGTCCATGTCATCGAATCTTGTAAGGCTCTTCTGCAGTTCTTTATTGTTATTTTCTGCAGTCTTTATTGTTACAGCCACAAATAACTCTTTTGCCAGCAGAATTTGTCATTGTTTTTTTCTTGTCCATTTATGGTTATATTCAACATCTCTGATCCCTGTAGAACCCCATCGCTGATTTCTGTTCACGGGAGACTATTTGATACTATTCTTATTTTCTGTATTTTAATCAAATTTTCATCTCCAAGGTTTTTCTCTGTTATCACATGGATGTCTAGTGTATCTATGGGGTTTTGGGAATGGATGTTGTTTTGGAGAGCCTGGTAGACTGTATCAGTCCTATGTTCCTTATTAATATGCATCTTGACAGTGGGAAAAACTCAAGTGGATTAGAGAGGCAGGCCAGCCTTTTACAAGAGAAGAAGATGGTCACTTCTCCGAAGAGCTTGAGGTAGACCAGGTGTAGGAGAAGGTGATACACCACACACGCAATGGTGGGTGAAGAAGGAAGGTGTATAATGGAACTAAACTCTTTGATGATTGAGATTACTGTGTAAGAGGCAAGTGCCTGTGATGGCGCAAGCGAGTAAGGGTGATGTTATCGTGGGCATCCATGGGTTCACTGTGTATGGAGAGTGTTTTGGGGCAGAAATCCCATAGTTTAGCATAGGGAGACAGACCTAACAAAGGGCTGACGCACAGCAGAGAGAATGATGTGAATGAATTGGGCCTTATGACCTACGTTATCGTGCAGCTCAAGTATCCCGGAGCGAGGAGCACATGCAAGACAGCGGAGCACCTCAGGAAAGGACTGTGCTGGTTGGACCAGTGACCTGTGTCCTGTAGCCTGACAGTGAGGCTGAGTTGCTCATGGAGCAGCTGTGCACAGATGTTGCATGTCCTTCATTGTTAAATGTGGAAATCAAAGAGGATAATTTATGGGAGATGGCTTTTTTGAGTAGCCAATGTACCGGTGTTGAAAATGTCCGTTTGCATCTCATCGGTGCTTGTTCCAGAAAGTGTGGAAGAAGCAAAAGTTTGGCCAAGCCTGCCTGTCAGATATAAGCAGTAGTGACGAGGCAATTGTTTTGTGTGAAAAGTGGAAATGTTCCCTGCACGTATGTGGGTGTGATGGGGTGACCCTGGCCAACTGCCAAGCGCCTACCCAGCTGCTCACTTGCTCCCCTCTCCTGCAGGATGGGGAGAAAATGGAAGGCAGGTAAGATTTGTGAATTGAGATGAAGACAGTTTAACACATTAAGCAAAAGCTGCATGCAGGCCAAGCAAAATAAGGAATTTAATTACCGTATCCCATCAGCAGGCAGATGTTTAGCCATTTCTTGGGTCTCAGCATGCATAATGTTTACTTGGGAAGACAAATACTGTAGCCATAAACGTCCCTGCATCCTCCTCCTTTCATTATGCTTTTATTTGCTGAGCATGACGTCATAATGGTGTGGAATATCCCTTAGATCAGTTTGGGGCCACTGTGCTGGCTATGTCTGTTCCCAGCTTCTTGTCCATCCCCAGTCTGCTTACTGGGAGGGATACGGAGCGAGAAAAGGAGAAAGCCTTGGTGTCGTGCACACACTGTTCAGCAACAGCCACAACGCTGGCGTGCTGCCAGCACTGTCCCCCTCACAAATCCAAACCACGGCACTGCGTGGGCTGCTATGAAGAAAATTAACTCCATCCCAGACAGACCCAATATGATGGCCCAGCAGTCAGGAGGTAGAAGCAGCCCTGTGTCTTGTATCTATTGCTGCAGTCATTTGTTGTGATACTCCTCCAACAGCCACCACTCGCCTCCCCTGTCTTCTGACAAAAGTCTTTATTTTCCAACGATCTCCAAAGAAAGGAATGAAGCTGAGTTCACTTACCCTCTCCTTCCGCTGGGAATATTCCAGGTTTGACGTTTTACGACACACCACCTTCTTTCTTCCAGAACCTCTTTTACCCTAGAAAAGTGGTCTGTTAGCCTGAGTTTTCTCTAGGGACAATGATAAGATATTGAAAATTCAGAGAAGAATCCGCACTGCAAGGTTTTGAAGAAATGTGACCAGTACGATTTGGTGGAAACAAGTGAATGGGCGATTTCCTCGTGAGCTAGTAATGGAAGACACGTGGTGCAATTCAGAAAGACAAAGCCAAGCCATCTGTGGAAGAGAGTTATCTGTCTCTCTTGGAACAACATCAGTGCAAAGTTGAAAGGATCACCGAGAGCCAAGAGGAGCCACTTGGTGTGCTGATGTAGGAAGTTGCGCCAACAGCAGGAGCAAAGGGACTCCCAACAGCCGAGGACCCCGCAGGCTGCCGGAACTGCTCCTCATCCAGACACATTATCCGTAGCACAGATTCTGGGTTTCTGCACTGTTTGTCCTTGAGCTCCTATGATCTGTTAAGAATTCCTTTGTGACAGAAAAACAGTTACACGCCATGCTTGCTCTGTTAAGTACGTAGCAATATGAAAACCATGGATTTAGGCAATTAATTAAAACTACTACTTTCAAGCAAAGATTCAGGAAGAGTCAGTGGAAATTTACTTTTAGAAATTTCTGGGTCCAAAGAGCAAAGATGGCAGTGAGTGCTGGACAGAACAGATTGGGAAGCAAAGACAATACTGGTCCAGTTGTCATCATCAGCCTGACCTGGTGACTTGGAGTATCTGGACAGAACTATCCGTGTGCAAAGGTGTCACTTTTCAGCTAGAGGACAACCCACCGCGGCACCGGCATTTCTGTATGAGGACACAAATCTTGACAGAGGTCTGTCCCAGCCGTTTAGCCTGAGAAGCCACCTGGAAGCTGGGCACCCTTAGAGTCCATCGGGTCCAGTCTCTTCCTGGCAAGCCAGCAGTCAGCTGCTGGGGCTGAAGATGTACAGAAATACTAGAAAATGAGTTAATCTGCAGCTACTTGTCATCAGGAATGTGCAGATTCAGCTTTCGAACTGTTCTGGACAGTGTGGTGGTGACCCTGAATTTCCGGCAGTTGTGTGATTTGAGTAGACAAATTGTGACCGATTTCCAATGGCGCAGTTGGCAGCGGGAGGCTGAGTTCGGCAAAGCCCTACCTGTCCTCCTCCTGTGGATGTGGGAGGCACAGAGCAGGTCCAGTGCAGTCCGAAGAGAGCTTCTGGCAAAGATGGGAGATGGCACTGCTCTCAAAAACAAGGTGTAAAAGCAGAAGCAGATGGTGTTGGATTAGTCGAAGATCCATCCAGCCCATCATCGTGTCTCCAGCAGAGACCAGCATGGGGAAGGAAATCAGGATGGAGACCGATAGTGGATGCCTAGAAAAGAGTACAAAAACATAATGATCATACCCAAGACTTCACTGGTATTTTTCATTTTCTGCCTATAATAACTCTGAAAAAGACATGGTATCGTTATGTTTAATACCCCTTGTGGTTTTTTTTCTTTGTTATATTTTTCTATTAACTTTTTGAGTTGAGTGTAACCAGTTCTCAAGTCACCATGTCCAAACAAAAAAGGATTCTGTAGACTTTTTTCACCTTAATCTTCAGTCTTTCTTTTCCTAGACTGGGAAATTCTGTGTAGGCATCCTCTGAGCAGAAACTATCTCAAACTTTTGACCATTTTTCTTGCCGTTCTCCATAACTTTCTAGTTCCACCATAATCTTTTTCAGATGGATGCCCCAGAACCACTATACTGATTAAAATGTCATTACGTCATGGAGTTACAGTGTCATTTTGATGGATTTTTGTTTTGCTGTCTGTACCTCCCTAATAATTTCTTATATTCCAGGGCTCTTCACTATTGAGCTGATATTTTTCTGGACTGATCTACTAAATTTGCTGATCTCTTTGAACGTAACAGCTCATTCGGGGCTCATTAGTATGTGTGGAAACACAAAGGTTTTCATTCATCTACTCTGAATTTCATAATTTGTTTTATTGCTCAGTTATTTGGTGTTACAAGAACCTTCTGGAGCATTTTTCAGTTTTCTTGAGAGCTATGCCACTGGCAAACTGACACAGGTGGTGGAGGAGCCAACGAGGAGAGGTGCGCTGCTGGACCTCATGCTGACAAACAATGAAGGTTGGCGGCAGTCTTGGCTGCAGTGACCATGAGATGGTGGAGTTCAGGATCCTGCGTGGAAGAAGCAGGAATAATTAGGATTACAACCCTGGACTTCAGGAGAGCTGACTTAGGCCTCTTCAAAGACCTGCTCGGAAGAATCCCATGGGCTAAGGCTCTAGAAGGGTGCAAGGGGGGTGCAAGAGAGCTGGTTAATATTCAAGCACCACTTCCTCCAAGCTCAAGATTGGTGCATCCCTGTGAGTAAGAAATCGAACAAAGGAGGCAGGAGACCTGCATGGATGAGCAAGGAGCTTCTGGAAAAACTCAAATGGAAGAAGGAAGTTTACAGAATGTGGAAAAGGGGAATGGCCACTTGGGAGGCGTATAGGAATGTTGTCAGAGTATGCAGAGATGCGACAAGGAACGCTAAAGCCCACTTGGAATTAAACCTGGCAAGGGATGTCAAGGATAACAAGAAGGGCTTCTTAAAGTACATCAGCAGTAAAAGGAAGACTTGGGAAAATGTGGGACCGCTGCTGAATGAGGTGGGTGCCCTGGAGACGGAGGATACAGAGAAGGCGGAGTTACTGAATGCCTTCTTTGCTTTGGTCTTTACTGCTAAGGCTGGCCCTCAGGAACCCCAGACCCTGGGGGTAAAAGAAAAAGTCTGGAGAAAGGAAGACTCTCCCTTGGTTGAAGAGGATCAGGTTAGAGATCATTTAGGCAAACTCGACACCCACAAATCCATGGGCCCCGATGGGATACCCCCACAAGTGCTGAGGGAGCTGGCAGATGCTGGCCTTATCCACCACTTGGTCAATAAGGAACTGGCTGGATGGTCGCA
>VYZM01013350.1:18702-40828 GCA_013398915.1 Dromas ardeola
GCCCCCAACCTGTCCTGGTGCGTGGGGTTATTCCTCCCCAGGTGCAGCACCCTACACTTGCCCTGCTGGAGGGAGTCCAGCAGAGGTTATGAAGATTATGAGGGCCTGGAGCATCCCTCTGATGAGGAAAGGCCGAGAGCCCTGGGACTGTTCAGCTGGAGAAGAGCAGGCTGAGAGGGGATCTCAGCAATGCCCAGCAAGAGCTAACGGGCCGGGGGGCAAGAGGATGGGGCCAGGCTCTTCTCAGTGGTGCCCGGGGACAGGACAAGGGGCAACGGGCACAAACTGGAACACGGGAAATTCCATCTCAACATGAGGAAAAGCTTCTTTGCTGTGAGGGTGGCAGAGCCCTGGCACAGGCTGCCCAGAGAGGTGGGGAGTCTCCTGCTCTGGAGAGATTCAAACCCGCCTGGACGCGATTCTGTCCAACCTGCCCTGGGTGACCCTGCTCTGGCAGGGGGTTGGACACGATGATCCCCAGAGGTCCCTTCCAACCCCCACCAGTCTGTGATTCATTGTAGATGATTTACCATAGATCCCTTTTTACAGGGACACCAACTCCTTTGGTAGATGATACTGGATTTGAGGCAGGTCTTGTCTTGACTGAATCTGCAGAGGCTTTCCTTTGGTTGTAGAGAATTGTAATAGAAAAGAGAAGACCAGTCTGGAGAGAGAGCGGGCAGCCATGGGAGTAGCAGAAGAAACAAGCGGCAGGAGAGTGGCAGGGGTCGATGGCACTGAGATTAGCAGGTCATTGAGATCCCAGCACATCTGTTTGCAGCTACTGAGGACTTCCAGCTCAGGAAACTAATGACAGCCTAAAAAAAAGGCAATGGCATAAAATGAAAATTCAAGCCTTTCAGAGATGATGGTGGGAAGATAGGGTAGGAGTCACAAGATGCCCAGACAGGAAGGGAAAGGGTAGTAAGTAATTCCAGATGGTTCACACAAGGGGGGGAAGGACGGACAGATAAAAAGATCAACCTGTCACCTCCTAAAGGGCATGAAAATGTACTTTCAAATCCAATAGGTCATTGTTGAAGTCAGAACCGCCCAGGAGATATAAGGAGGATTTGGAAGCTGGAGTCACCCTCCGTGTCACAGCAAGCAACACTGGACAAGCTGCCTGGATACCAGTGTCTTGGCACCGAGCTACTGGCCAGACCACGCGGACACCCACCTTGGTACCTGCCTGTGGCTGTAAGTGTGAGAGGGTGTTTTAATTTAAAAATAAAGTCACCTTCCCCACTAATATCTACCATTGAAATTTCCTACATTGTTCTGCAATGTCACATTTTCCTGCACGGTCTAGCATCACTATTCCATTCAGATATTTTTATTATAATTTCTACCTATTTTACCAGTATGGACAAAAAAGTGCTGCTCTTCTGGCTCCGTAGACAGCCCTGGGAATGCTTCGAAAAGTTGGTGGTGTGTTTGCCACTCTCCTGTCCTCCAGTACTGAAGCAGTTCTCAATGAGAACTTACTTCAGCTGTTTCATCTTTTGTTCCTTTAGGGTTCTTGTTTGAACATGAGAGTATAATCCCGTTCATTCATAAACTCATTACTGTTCACCAGTTTGTTTTAAAACTTCTTACCCACATCTCGGTTTCAGGCAGATCCATCAATTCCCTGTGATGAATGGCGGGGGGAGCTTTCTGGGCTCTTCTGTGGTGGTCACGGATGCCAATATCTTAATTTTTTTCTGATAGACTTTTCTTTGAGGACTCATTTTGTACTTTGATCTTAAAAACCTTCTGGCAAACTTCTTCCTCATGTTTGAAAACATCTTTGTTGTCTCTTAAGTCACCTGCTTATTTGGATGCAAGTTCAATTTATCCAAGGTTTTTTTTTTGTCCCCCGACACCTAATGGCTGCCTTCACCCAGTTCAGCCACGCTGGCTGTCCCCCTCCCTCCCCCAGTCTTCTTGGGCTCGGTGGCACACGTTTGCTCTCCAGAGTCTCCGGTGACTTGCGTACATTTTGCCCTTTGGGCTAACCCTTTTAATTTTTTTTTTTTTAATTGTTGACAGCCTCACTTAGTAATCATTTTTCTTTAAATAAATAATTAAAAAAACCAACCAAACAACCCCTAAAGACCTTGTTTCAATGCATAAAGGATGAGTCAGCTGGAAGTTTCCTTCCGTAACACCACCAGCTCCTAGCTTGTAGGAGCTCCTGCCCCATCTTCTCACGCTTCCCTGAAGATAACGCTCAGTCCTTGATACGGTCTCTGTTGGGTTTTTTTTCTTGGCATTCTTACCACATCTTTCTTGCACATTCTTCTCTCTCAGCAAAGCTGTCCCCCACCCATTTGGCTTTGGGTGGAAATAGATGCTTGTTTTTGTACTCCACCTCTCACACCTGACAGGTGGTGTTAAAGCTCAAGACAATCTGACAAACCTGAGCTGCCCAGGTGGTAGGACGAGGATTCACCAAGAAGTTGAGTGGCTGCTGGGTGTTGCCTTTTTAGCAGATTTTTTCCCCATTTTTAATAGATGTCTTATGTTAGCATTCCTGTCAGTCTCAGCAAGAGGACTGTGACCCCTTGGCGTGCCTCATCTCCGGTGTTCAGCCACTGACAGATGCCTCCATCCTGGCTGTCCTTGCAGCGAGGTGTGGGCTCATTTCAGGAGTAACGCTGCAGAGCCACCTTGCACACCAGGCAGGTGAGAATGTCAGCCCTGTTTTCAGTTACGGCCTCACAAGATACCGGTGTCAGTTAGGTGGCAATTTCTCTAGCCCAGGTCTGTAAGTTTACTGCAGTCGGCCAGGAGTAGAAGAAAGAGTTCACAGGAGCTGGCGAGGACAAGAGGTATGAATGTAGCCACGCCTTAGCGAGGAAATGCTGATGAACTCAATGGGAGTTGACTGAAACATCTCAGCGTGTCAGGGAGTGGCAGGAGTGGGGCTCCTCCCCAAGGAAGGATAAGTTGGGGGTCACTGGGACGCAGGCAGTGTCCTCACCCACCAGGGAGCTGGGTCAGGTAGGCAGAGCAGGATGGTGATTACCGGGTCCACGGACAGCCCCAGGCAAGGTGAGATCACACAGAATCGTAGGGTTGGAAGGGCCCTCTGGGGATCACCTCCTCCAACCCCCTGCCAGAGCAGGGTCACCCAGAGCAGGTGGCACAGGAACGCGTCCAGGCGGGTTTGGGATGTCTCCAGAGACGGAGACTCCACCACCTCTCTGGGCAGCCTGTGCCAGGGCTCTGCCACCCTCACAGGAAAGAATTTCCTCCTCATGTTTAGGTGGAACTTCCTATGCTCAAGTTTGTGCCCGTTACCCCTTGTCCTGTCGCCGGGCACCACTGAGAAGAGCCTGGCCCCATCCTCCTGACACCCACCCTTTAAGTATTTATCAGCATTGATAAGATCCCCCCTCAGTCGTCTTTTTTCCAGACTGATGATGAATGAGGTTCTGGGTCTGTCCAAGGTGTTAAGTCAGGAGCAGCAGGAGATGGAACTGGAGACAGGTCTGACAGCACATTTGAGGTCCATGGAGGAGATCAGGTTGGAGGAAAGTTACCTACTGTGTAGGTCTGAAGTCCGTCCACAAAATAAAACCAGAGGCAGAACTGAAGGCACGTCTTATCTACAACACAGCTCAGGCCAGGACTGGGTGCTGGAGCCTGGGCTCCAATGGAGCTCCTGGGCCATGGGTAGAAAGTGTGGGAGGAGGTCCCAGGTGAGGCTGGTGAGGTCAGTTAAGGTCTATTAATGCCCTCAGGAACCTGGAAGTCTTGCCATAGTGAGGGAAGCAGATCCTTGAGAATCTTAGGTTGGCTGCCTGAATCTTCCAGCTTTCCTCAGCCAGCACAGTCTGACTGTGCCCAGCTTCTGCAGGGGGACTGGCCATCAAAAGCCTTCAGTAAGAGAGGTAGGACCTGGCCCGGCCCTCAGGGGACTGAGCAGCCCCCTGGTATCAATCTTCTGTGTTGGTGGGACTGGAGTGGAGGAGGAGACAGAGGCAGAGGCAGCGATGCAGTGGGGCATGTATCTTTGGAGCAGTCCTTCAGGAGCATGGAGCTGTTGCTGGGTGCTGCTCATCCCTGTCCCTTTGGAACAGGGTGAGAGAGGAGGAGGAGGGTTTTCCTAGCATTGAGGGGGTTGTTAAACAGAGAAGAGTTTGCTGCTCTGAGCTCGGGCTTCTGTGGGTCTGGAAATGATCAGGAAACCCAACAAGTGGTGCTGAGCAGATGGGGGAGCATTGGGGTGGTTTGGGGGGGTGGTGGGTTTTTAACTGCAAACTCAGGATGTTCTGGTTTGGGTAGAACTCAGAGTCTTCCCAGAGCTCAGACTCCTGATTGCCCACAGTCTTGGCTGCTCATCATAGTGCTGCTGCTATGGAGAAATTTCATAGGATGGTTAGAGTTGGAAGGGACCTTAGAGCCCACTCAGTGCCACCCCCTGCCCTGGGCAGGGACACCCCCCACCAGCCCAGGTTGCTCCAAGCCCCGTCCAACCTGGCCTTGAACCCCTCCAGGGATGGGGCAGCCACAGCTTCTCTGGGCAACCTGGGCCAGGGGCTCACCCCCCTCACAGCAAAGAATTTCTTCCCGATATCTCATCTCAATCTCCCCTCTTCCAGTTTAAACCCGTTCCCCCTCGTCCCATGGCTCCCCTCCCTGACCCAGAGTCCCTCCCCAGCTTTCCTGGAGCCCCTTGAGGGACTGGAAGGGGCTCCAAGGTCTCCCCGGAGCCTTCTCTTCTCCAGGCTGAACCCCCCCAGCTCTCTCAGCCTGTCCTCACAGCAGAGGGGCTCCAGCCCTCGTAGCATCTTTCTGGAGCAGGAATTGCTCCCTGTCTGTTGCTTGTTGTCAGGATCAGCCTGTCGGTGCTTGACAGTGACCCATGAGAGGGGAAGGGAAGGTGACGCCAGGCACCCAGGGGAAGGAGAGAAAAGCCCTGTGAGCCGGCAGGGTCCTGCCAGAGCCTTCCTGAGGAGCTGTGTGAATGAGGTTTGTGTTTCTCCCCGTTTGTACCAGGCGAAGGGCTCTCTCCCCTCTGCCCAGCGGGGATCAGGGCTCTGCAAACCCAGCGCAGTGCGTCACCGGTGTGACAATCTTCTGGTCAAGCCATTTGCCTAATGAGACTTAAATGAGGCACAGAAAAGGGGTTTTACTGAAACCTCCTGTTTCATAGGTTGTAGCAGTTAACCAGAAACTGGGGTTTGCGTGTTGCCTCATTAGAGAGCGTGTAGCCACATGTGCAGTCTCCAGGCAGGCCCTGATCCCTAGGGATTTACCAGCAGCTAAGATAGAATACTTGGAAATCTTCCCCAAGACGCAGAGCCCTTGGGGTCTCTGTGACTCCGTGTTAATCGTATCTACACGTCCTCTTCCTCCACTGGCTTCGGTAGTTTGGCAGGTTTTTGGCTCCAGAGCTTGTTTTCATCACGTGAACTGTCTGAACTCGGGGCCGAACCAGGCTGCAAGTGGAAATAAAGCACGGCTGCGATGGAGATGTCCAACTTTATCCTGGGAGAAAGAAGCTGCCCAGGGCAGCTGCTGGGATTTCCAGGAGGCCTCCAGCTTAAATTCCTCGCCGGGTCCTTTACCTGCCCCTCCAGGGAAGGGAAGACACCAGCATAAGCTGTTTTGGTGTGGGAGGAAACACATGCTGGAGCTTATGTAGCTGTAGACTTGAGCAATAATTTGGGAAGGAAGCTGAGCCATTCCTGCTGAAGGGGGCTCAAAGGCAGCTGGTGATAATGTATTCTGTAGGCCTGTCTCTAATCAAATATCGAATTATTTTGATATATTTTGGTAGAACTAGAGCAAATGTGTATTTTTAAGGCTTTTGGCTTGGTCTGGAGGGGGCGATTGTGTGGGGGAGGTTGTCCCTACGACCACAGGAGGTGTAAACCCCCTGGTGCGCAGCCGGGGTGTCGGTGCCCTGGGGAGCTCAGCCTCCGGAGCAGCCTCACGAGCGGCCGGGTCAGTGTAGGGGCTGGCAACGCCGTATGTCCTGGGTTGAGTGACACAGGACTAATTTATCTTCTAATGCTTGGGAAAACTGCACTTTTAGAAGACTCCAGTGTCTGAATTTGTGACAATATTTACTTTCTAGCCAGCTCTGGGGTGCGGGTTTCAAGGTCTCAGTGTTTTCAAGCTCGCCAGGTGCAGGGATGAGGAGCGAGACCTGGGCACTTGACCCAAGCTGCCAACAGGGTTATTTCATACCATGAACATCACATTCAATAGAAATTAGAAAGTTTGCTGAGGAGTTTTCTCTCTCTCTCCCCTGATGGCTGCCACCCTGAGCACTCCTTGCCCCGGTGCTGAAGTCCTGAGCCCTTCCCTTCCTCCCGAAGCCGCAGCGCTCGCAGGGTCCCACATTGGCTGTCCCTGCGGGGAGGGCACGGCTTTTGCTGATGGAACGGGCTGAGTGCCGANTGGAATGGGCTGAGTACAGTCCTTGTGTATTTTATATTGGTATTGGGATCAATATTGGTTCTTTAGTGCTGTTAATGTTAATTATCTCATCTTATTCTATTAAATCTGTTTATATCTCAGCCCTCGGGTTTCCTTGTTTTTTCCGGTTCCCCTTCCCAGGTGGGGAGAGGTCATTGGGTGATACAATAATTGTCTAAACGATGATGAATTGTTGTGGGTTTCTCAAGCCGTGGCACCATACGGCAGCTCTGGGAAGCAGCAAGAGGAACGAGCTGCTGGCTCTTGGGTTGGAGACTGTCTCAGGGGAGCACTAGGGACATCAAGGCTACAAGGACATGTGTCACGCTCTGTGCTGATGCTGTGCTGACACTGTCATGCAGTGTGCCCAGGTGGCCAAGGAGGCCTCCAGCATCCTGGCCTGTATCAGCAATAGTGTGTCCAGCAGGACTGGGGCAGCAATCGTCCCACTGTCCTCAGCACTGGTGAGGCCCCACCTCGAGTGCTGTGTCCAGTTTTGGGCCCCTCACGACAAGAAAGACTTTGAGGTGCTGGAGCGTGTCCAGAGACCGGCAACGGAGCTGGTGCGGGGGCTGGAGAACTTCTGAGGAGCGGCTGAGGGAGCTGGGGGTGTTCAGCCTGGAGAGAAGGGGGCTGAGGGGAGACCTCGCTCTCTGCAACTCCCTGAAAGGAGGGGGTAGCCAGGGGGTGTCGGTCTCTTCTCCCAAGGAACAGGCGATGGGACAAGAGGAAACAGCCTCAAGTTGCACCAGGGGAGGTTTCAGATGGATATGAGGAAAAATTTCTTCACCCAAAGGGTTGTCAAGCATCGGAAGAGGCTGCCCAGGGCAGTGGTGGAGTCACCATCCCTGGAGGTATTTAAAAGCTGGGCAGACGTGGTGCTGAGGGACATGCGTTAGTGGTGGCTTTGTCAGTGCTGGGTTAACGGTTGGACTCAATGATCTTAAAGATCTTTTCCAGTAAAACAATTCCATGATTCCCGGAGTCAGTGCTTCCCCCTTGAGGGAACTGGACACAGGCTGCTTACTCTGGATCTTCCTAGACTTATGCAATAAGGACACTCTGCACGTGGACTCTTGGATGAACCTGTCCATCAGCTCAAACAACTGCCAGGAAGAGGGAGGGAGGGAAGGAAGAAGGAAATTCAGAGCGTTTTCCTTGTGGGCTGCTCAAAGGGTGGGGTGGCTTTGGGGTCCCTCCCCTCTGGCACAGCTCAGCCCCAGCTGCCCCAAGGGGGAGCTGCGGGTGCGGGAAGATGAGGCTGGAGGGCTGGGGGCTCCGTGTGTCCGCAAGGACTTGGCCTGAGGAACTCTGGAGAGAGGGGGGCAAGGGAATGAGGGAGGTAAATTGGGTGTGGTGGAAGTGACGAGGAGACACAACTCTTTAATAACCTTCATTTAGTCTTTCATGACATTGGTATGTGTAGAAATGTTACAGGCTTGTTCACAATACTGATAACATTTGCATTGCTGTGGGGGTTAATAGCAAAGCCCTTTGTGTCAAGTACTATACAATCACTTCATAAATTTTCTTTTTTTATATAAAATAAATGCTGAGAAATATCAACTGTTATTGCTATTAAATTCCTGAGTTACGCTGAGAACGTGTTCTCTTCACCTTCATTAGATGCTCCCCGCTATCAGCAGCGTCTGCTCATCGGTCACAAAGCTCTGCGGCGTGTTATAAAGGGTTTGGCCGTGCAAGCTGACAACTGCACGCAGGGAGATTTTCTGTACAGGAAAAAGGAAAGAAAACCCGAGTTAGCGGGCTCGGCGCTGCCTCAGCGTGGGCAGTTTCAGCAGTCAGATGAAAGACCAAAATGCCGATCGGCTCAAACTATAAGCCTGGCTCCCAAGCTCTTCTCCTGGCCTGACTCCACCGTCTGCCTTGCAGTGCTACAGCAAACGGCCCCTGCCGCTGTGACAGGTCTCACAAGCAAAGCTGGTTAAAGCCACTCGGATGCTGGAGTCTGTGTGTCACCGCAGTGGGGTAGATCCTCCCGAGGAAGAGAGGGCTCCTTAATGCTCATCACGCTACAGGTTTTCCAGCCTTGATGGCTGGTAACATAAGGCAGCCCATCTTGCATCGTGTCAGGCTATTTAGAGCTTGGCGAAACAAAGCACTTAACGTTAACTTAATTTTTACCTGAAAGTCACGGATATAGGTGAGGAAAAAGCTGAGGAAGGAGAATGCTAACGACCACTCCGAGACGGTACTGACAATGTGAGCTGTGTAGCCCTGTGTGAAAGAGGGGGAAAACAAAATCAGTGTGAGAAGCTCCTCTTGAACCTGCAGTGGCACAAAGACGGCTTGAACGTATGGCATCCCACATCCACAGCTATTCCCTTTGGAGAGCAAAATTTCTCAAGTGTCTGGAGTCTCTAGGAATGAAGTGCTGAACTCGGGAGAAGAGTGAGAATAACCAGGAAAACACCTGCCCCACACAACTGGGATGACCCCCACTGGGAATTTAAACTCCACCTGCAAAACCTGAAGGCTCACTGAGGAGCTTGGCATGATTAACAGCAAAACCTCTTCACAAAAGTAAGGTTCAAGGCCCTTTGGATGTAATGAGACTTCCGAGAGGCTCCTTCGGCTCTACATAAAGGGAAGGGTGGGAAAAACCCTCAAAACCAGCTGGCATAATATTTCCTCCAGTAAGTGCCCACCCACCCTGGAGAGGCTGGGGAGGGCCGGGGAGCGAGGCAGAGCTGCTGAGACCTACGCACCCTTGGTCCCACTTGGGACCCCTCAGTGGCAGCTCCATCACTGGCATCCTTTGGCCTTTCTCTCCTCCTGCCTCCACCAGACGCGCCCCTGGCAGCGGTCAGGAACTGCCTCGCTGCACCCGGCTGGCGCGTGAGATCCATTACTGACAGTTGCCGTGTAACAGAGACCGGGCATCGCAGACCAGACAGGCTGGTGGTTTGATAACTCGGTGAGACAGCTCAATTACTGCCCGCGAGCGAGATGAATTTAAAACAACGCTTGAAGCTGCAACTGTTTTGCTCAGAGCAGTACTTCAGCAAGTAGCTGCATACTGGCTGAACTGGTAAAGCTCACCTGTCCCCTCCCGTCCCAGTATGTGTACACAACTGCAGTAAGTGCTCAGGTGCATTTGCCACTGCAAACAATGTAGCTGGGTTTTGTTTTCTGTTTATTTTCTCCGCACAATCACTTACGTTTTCCTGAGGGTCCCAGTGCAACTTCTGCACTAGATTCGTTCCATACAGGCCACTGTATAAGACAACTGAAGAAACAAACACTGGGAAGAAATATGTTAAGGAAGATTCAAGACAGGAATGAGCAACTTGGAAAATTCAGCCTCAGCTCTGGGCTGCAAGGAGATCGCTGCGTGTTTGCCACAAGGTCTCCTCAGCAGAACGCACAGTAATGGTGACATGGGCCACTTCACATCATTCCCTTCAGCTTGTCGGTTGTTCCAACTGACTAATTACTGTCACGTGAAATGGTTACTTTCAATCTAAATCAATTATCTTTATTCTCTGTATGCTGCATCTTGTTATACCTTCTTGATCAAACATAGTGTCCTTAAGCACTTAAACTATGATCAAATGTGAATACTTACTTAGCATTTTCAGTATATTTTAGTGGTATGTTCCAGGCTAATAGTGTCTCGACCTCTTTGATTTCTTTTCAGCTCCGCAACCACCCTGAATTCTTGATATGTGGGTTACGGGTTGCGATACTACATTCATTTGCAGCAGAGAGGGTTATTAGCTTTTCTGTTTCCCTCAGTCCACTCAAGGTTTGATAACTGCTTTGGTACAGCAGCCAAGGAAAACCCTACGCGACAATGATTCCTCTTTTGATCAGAGACCTGGGCTCCTTCTAGAGTGATTGAGATGTCACTTTTTCAACATCTGACAGAGGGAGCGTACGCTGCATCAGTGCTACTGCTTTTATAAATGAAACCTGGAGCATTAAGGTATAGAAGATCTGATTTTCACAGGATTAACTTCTTCAATCATCAACGAGATTAAACATCAAGAGCCTCCTGATGTGAAAGATTAATTTTGCCAGTGAACAAGGCTGAACTTACTGGCACAAACGTGTCTTTGAAAACCCAGACTTCCAAAGCTTATTAAAAAATTGATGTGAGTGGTCCAGGGAGCTCTGGTTACTGATCTGAATGCAAGATACCCAATTCTCTGCTAATTAAAATGTACAGCTTTAGTAGCTGTTAGTTACCTGCCTGAGTTACTACTGCAATGGAAAGAATTTAATCATCACGATACAAAAATAACTGTCTCCCATCCTCCCCTCATTTCAGAGGAGGTAATTAACTGCTTTGCTCTTTGGGTGTTGGGAATTCTGCTGTTTCACTCCATCAGAGGATTAGGAGCATTTTTAGGTTTCCTTCTGTCCTCCAGTACCAGTTACAACCATTTCACCTACGGCCATAGACCTCTGCCTGTACCATCTTTCCCTTATTACATTGAGCTGTTAATTTAGAAAACACTCTGACAATTTCCCCTTTCTTCCCCTTCCATAGATATGTATGTATATTTCATTATTTCTACAGCTGTCTTTACTTCCCTCTAATTTTGGTTAGACCACGCTGGTTTAAAAACCTCAATAGATTTTTGGGCTTGTGGGTTTTTTGGTGAAAGTTAAAAGGCTCTTAACTTCCAGCAGTTCATCTTGTTGCATTCTAGTCTTCCCCAACTGTATTTGGCTACTAACTGTTCACAGCTGATAATCTTGTTCTTTGCTAGCACCAGAAATTTCTGCTAGGGACGGCAATTCTCCAAGTCTGAGATGACTTCCTTGCTCTGTGTCAAGCCTCCTCAGCAGGTAAGGGTCCTTCTGGCTTCTTTAGAGATAACCAGCCTGGTTTGCTTCTCGTCTGACCAGTACAGATTGTATAATCTTGCAGTAGCAGGAACGGGTGCTCAGCGAGATGCTGCATCCCTGGGAAACGGGGCGTACGGTTTAGCGTTGGTTTTGGCTGCCAGCCTGGAAATAAGTGGAATTGGTGGGGATTAAATCGGTGGCCTTGATTCAGCTGCAGAAGGGACAGCATTTAAGCAATGATTTTTGCGCTGTCTTTGGAATGTAAATTCAAAAGTGTCATGGTGTCGTAGCCCTGTTTGACAGAAAGCTGAGTCATAACTTTCAAAATACGATGTTTACGTCCATCGGGGTGAAGCAGAGGAACTGCTGCGGTTCAGTTTCCTGATTGTTAAATGACTCTGGATGGGAAAAAGGCCCTCTTTCTGGATGGGTTTGCCCGTATTTCTCTAAAACCCACAGCTGGTTCCAGCACTCAGAATTCAAAGTTAAGGGAAATGATGGATACCAGAGCTGAGGGAAGGGCGCAGGGAATGCCGGTCAGAAATGGCTTGTCTTTTGAACTGTAGGATGGGCAGGGGAGGAGGTTAGAGGCCGAATGTCTCTTCTGACTCAACCCTGGCAATATGCTCCAGAATTGTCTCTTTGACAAATACCAGCACTTTAGCCCTGCTCTGGGAGCCAGCTGGCGCAGTGCAGCACTGCTGCGCATGGTTAGGTTAGTAGTATTTTCTCTTATGCTACATTCTGTACTTCTCTTTTAGTTGTATCCAACTATAAAACTTGCTGCAGCATTCCTCCCACCAGGGAAAAGACACTTTTATTTCTTACGTGACTTCTTTCTCCCCGTTAAAACCACCCATCACTTAAGTACGCTTCTCTTTCTCCCCATCTTTCATAATCTACAGTCAGGCTTCTTTGTGATAAACTCTTATTTTGCCATTTTCAGTCTCTGGTGTGCAGAAGGAAAGGAGAGGAGAAAGGGTAGTAACCATCCCTCTTACTTTTTTTAATTACCTAGTGACTCACTTGTGGGCTTAACGTCATGGTTCCCTTTTTCCTAAAATTCCCAGGTTGCAATACAGACTATGAATAGATAACACGATACAAGCTGTACGTGTAAAGATGACGGGCCTTCTGTGGCACAGCCTTTCACATTGGCGGGTTAAATTAATGTAGGTGCAAATACTGTCATTTGTGAACGCTGCTCCGTCTTAACGGTGACACTGCACAGCAAAAGGATACTGCTCACAATGCTTGAACAACACCAGAGTAACACGGTCAAACGGATCCAAAAGATGTCTTTGCTGTGAACTTCTGGCTGCATCAGGTAGGAGAGGATGGTCTGAACCAGCATATAAATGGCCCCTACTCCGAATGTCAGGCAGGCTCCAACCACATGGATGTAGTACAGAATACATTTCTAGGGAAAGAAAGCACGGCTCGTACAGAACCTGGTTTCGTTTTAAACTCCGAGAACCATTTTCTTCTGTTTGGCACTCCACCCAACTCAATCACCTTCTCACATCCCAAACTAAGCAGTTCTGGAATGTGTCAGTACTTAGGGGATTTTCCTTGGAAGTCCCATACAGAGTTAGCTGGAAGCCAGCACGTGCCAGCCTTCTGTATTTCTGCTTTTGTTAAGTTCTTGTGGCTAAGTTATAGGTCTCAGCTACATCTGAACTACAGGAATTTAAAAGAGATGTTCTCATTAGCCATAATGGACAGTAACACTGAAACTGTATGAAGGAATCCCTGTATGAAGGAAGCTGGGCAGGGAATGAGAGGGACAGGCTATCTGTTCAGCATTTCTATCCCAGGAATCTGTACCTCTATGAAAGATAATGCAATACAGGATAAACACGACACAGTTCTAGACCTCAAAATGGGGTTTAGCGATTTTTCTGAATTACTCTAGTTTGAATAAACCTTGTTTGTCAAATCAGTACTTTTGAATACTCAAAGGGAACAAGGTTGAATCAAGCAGTAATACATGTTAACTTAAAAAACGCTATAGGAGAATCAACTGTCAAATAGTAAAAGTCATTAAAATTAGAAGTTATTCCAAAAAAACCAACCCAACTCAAAATTTATGCCCCGAAAAATCATGTTGTCTTCAGTCCTTTCGTCTCATCCCTGGCTAAGCACAGTAGACAAAGACAGAAACTAAAAAGTGTTATCTTGCCAGTTGTGCAATGCAAGGCCTGGCAGCCTCCCCACTCTCCAATCATGCGGGTGATCTTTTATGCCCTAAAGCATGAGACTGTGTATTTTACTGAATAACTATTAAGATCAGGAATTGGAGTCACCCTTTCCTCACTATCTTCATACGCACAAATGAATTTTAAGTGCCACATCCACAGTATAACAGAGGTGGGAATTTATATTTAAATAGGGAATAATGAAGTTGCAAAAGCAGGTGCTCCAAAAGTGCGTGCTGTTCAGTGATGACGTGTCATCAGAGCAAAATCTTTGCCCTATACGAGACGAAATCAATAGCCACAGCTAGAATAAAGCAATAGCACTGGCTGAACAGCATGAATTAAAGCTCCCATGAGGATGAGCTATTGCTACTGCTTTGACTCCCAGCAGTCAGAGCTGCCTGGAGCTCTGTGTGATGGCTGTTCCCATATCCCCTTTGTTCATCTGCATAGACTGTCACACTTCAGTTGCCTTCAGTAACTAGTGGATTCCGGGGGGCTTTAGCTCCTTTTGCCTCTGGAGAGGCCCTCAACCAGTCCTGAGCATCACTTGGATATGCAGGTACATGGCTTCCAATTTTTGTCTTGCTAGGGATGAAATATTACACAAACTAGTTAACAAATTAACGTGCACCTTCTGTATTTTGATTCTCTCGAAATCTGCAGAAAGCAGTCATATCCCCTCCTGACCAGTGGTGGAGGGAAATCACAGAGTTGAACACAGCCTGGGGGCTTTTGCTTGGTGGGGGTGGTAGGGAAGGCTGTGACCTCTGGGTATAGCTGGGGCTCTAGAAGATAAAGTTAATAGATTGAGGCCTCCAAAACCAAACACAAAATGGGTGTGCTGAGGCTTCTAAGAGAGGGGCTGCTGATGCACTTTGGAGACCTTCGCTAGGGGTAAAGGAGAGGGGAAAACGGTGGAGCTTTCCAGGAGCTTTTCCTCTTTGCTTTTCCCTGGCCCTAATCCAGCAGGAGACCAAGGTGACACTGCAGCCTCTAGTGGCTAAAGGCACCACTACAGATCCCCCAAAATCCGTCAGGTAATTAATATGGTGAGGCTGGCAAGTGTGAGACTGTCTGGCATGTAACAGACAACGATGGAGAACGTAGTCCTGCTGATGGTGCAATATGTGAGAATATCAGATTTTGGAAAAACAAAGTATTGAGGAGGGAAAAAAATAGACACCAGGACAGAGAAATTTAAAAGCTACTTGACACTGCAGTATTTTCAAGAATTGGGCAGGTTATAGTGTGCATATATATATATAATATAGGTATATTAGAGAAATATACCTAAGAAGGTAGATTTTTGAGATCTGGAGTTCTTGTGGGTTTAGATGTTTTTGTTGGCTTTACTAGTTCTAACAATTTTTGTCTAATTGACACTTGATTCTCTTGAGTCAAAATAAAATATAGTTGTGGTCTTTTAACCTGGAGCTACGGCTTTCAGATCTCCAATAAGGAGATCCAAGATGAATTTGCTTTCTGCAAACCCCCTATTTTATCGGATATCTTGGTAAACGAACAAACACACAACTCAACAGCTTCAGAATGTTGCAAGCAAAGCACAAACCTGGAAATTTGCAATAATGCAAAGTCCAAAACAGCTCATCAATCCTAGTGTAAGGCCAATCTTATTAAGCTTGAGGATCTTGGATTTTTCTGGATTCAAAGCGTAAACTTGTTTGTAACGGACATACATGGTAGCCATACCTGTTAATGAAGAACCCAAATGCAGTAAGATTTTCAGTTGACGACTCTCCTTTTTTAACTGGGAAGATGCTGAGTGACAGAGGCAACTAATTAAAACAAAAAAACTGTCTTACGGTACACTGAAATAGGAAAGCTGAGAATCTGGAAGTCAAAACTGAAATGATATAATGGTAAACAAGTCAACTTACTAGGTATTTTCCGATCTCTCTCATTTGAAAAACATACTTTCCCCAATAATTGCAGCACAAGTAAGGTGACTGCCTTGAATTTGCATTTCTATACCTTTTACTAATCTGTTGGGTTTTTTAAATGCATTTTTGGCCTCCTGGAATCTGCAATTGTCATGCTGGCTTTGTGGATAACATCCCTGACACACCCTTTCCTCTGAATTGCTTAAGAGAATTAAGATTGGTTGCTTAGAATTTAGTTTTTAACTCAGAATTATGGGCTGCTTAATGATCGGAATATGGAAATGACATTGCTTTAAAGCTGTGTGCATTCCAGAACTGCCTGCAGTTCGCCAAGGACAGCTTTCTATACTCACCCAAGAAAGTCGAAATATTTAACATGATCCCAAATAAGCATCTTTCAGGTGGTATTGTCCCTGTATCACTGGAAGAGATAAATGGAGTGATATGTTTCTATCTCTACTAAAAATACTTGCAACACAAGTTTACTTATTTCAGTCTATAAAGGAACCGTAAGAAACAGATTTGTAAAAACCCTCCCAGATATTTTCCACTGAATTTTTCATCAGTCAAACTATTCTGTGCTAGTTTCTAGAGCTGTAGAAATAAACATGGTAAAGACATGCTATCCCTAGAACAAGGAATGAACATACTTTGTATAACTATTCCTTTTATATTGATCTTGAATCTATAAAAGGTGAATAAAAAGTATTAAAACCGGAAAAATTAAGAACCTGGAAAACTGAAAGACCAAAACTAAGGTCAAAGACAAAAACTATTGTACAGCCTTGATGCAAGGCAGCTGGGAACATAGATTATAGTATGGATTTACTGATGCAACCAAACCTGGTGACAGCAACACGCTTTACTCTGAACAGAGGATTGGAGATGCATCCCCAGCCTTCTTGTTCATCATCATTTTAAGGATACGTTCACAGAGCCACAGCTTAAAGGTTCGACTTTTGCACAAAAATAAACAGCTTTAAATAGAGTTACACACAAATAAACAGATAGTAACTTTAGAACTGGAGCTGCTAGGTAAGAACTGCTGTTTAAAGTTTAGAGTTGGGGAGGAATTCACAGGAGTGAGAGGCCAATTCAATGCCGTGGTACAGTCTGAGCGTTACTGACCTGATGTAGGGCACCAAAGGGTCGACGTGGTGTAGGACGATTGCAGTAATGTATGAAAACACAAAAGATGCAGCTGACCAAACAACCAAAGCCGCAGGCAAGACAGAGAGGCCTTGCTGAAACCACCACATTGCAGCGCTGACTTCTAACTCCAAACACTGTGAGGAATCAAATACAAAGGTTTATTAAGATTTCGCAAAGATTTTGCTTTTCTTGAGGCAAGCTGCTTCAACTACAGCAATTTGATACTGCTCTCAGTCCTGTCCTGCAAACCCAAAGTGAACGTTTGACTTCACGGCACAGATGCAATCATAAATAAGCAGAAATAACATCTGGAAACATTAATTCTGAAATTCTTAGAAGATTATGAGAAAAGAAACCAATAGTGTCACTTTACTACATGTCTTAGCATTTGTTGCTGCCAGAATAAGGTCAAATAGGTCACTGTGAATAACTGACTCTATTTTCTTCTTACCCTTGTGTCATAACACCATGTTAGAATTAGTGAGGCTGACAGAGAACGTGTCCCAGTAGTGACAGTTTAACTGATAGTGGCTGTTGTAGAGCTTCTAACTTCCATTAACAGTCAACTGGGCAGACTTGGAGAAAATGACCTAAAATTACTTTAATATCTGCACTCGTTTACTACCTGTCACGCTGTGTGACTCAACATCTGTTACAAGCATCACTTAAGCTCGCAGATATCTATGAGCAAGAGCTGAGTGCTACCAGCCACAACCTTCAAACTCAAGGGCTACTTTGTCCTGGTAGCAGTGTAGCAGCTACCATGATTTTACTGGTGGGAGGAAAAGGTCCATTTGCAGTGGAGTGCAATGGCTAACTCTGTACTCATGCTATCAAGCTCCGTAAATCCCAACCTGATAGTAAATCTGTGCCTCTACCTCCATCTCTCTAAGAGCAATAATGTGCATCTGTGTCACCCTGGTGAGCTCATGCAGAAAGAACTGTGACTCCTCTCTCCTCTTGCTGCTAGAGGGAAGTAATTTTCTATTGGCTTCAAATTCAAAGTTAGGCAGAGCTGATTTCAGAATCCCAGAATGGCTGAGGTGGGAAGGGATGGCTGGAGGTCATCTTGTCCAATGCCCTGCTCAAGCAGGGCCCCCAGAGCCAGTTGTGCAGGACAGCTTTTTAATATCTCCAAGGATGGAGACACTACAACCTCTCTGGGCAACCTGTGCCAGTGCTCTGTCGTCCTCACAGTGAAAAAGTATTTCCTTACGTTCAGACAGAGCCTCCTGAGTTTCAGCGTGTGCCCGCTGCCTCTGGTCCTGGCACTGGGCACCATCGAGAGCCTGGTTCTGTCCTCTTTGCAGCCTCCCTTCAGGTATTTGTACATATTGATGAGATCCCACCTGAGCCTTCTCTTCTCTAGGCTACGCTTGGCCTGTGTTTTATGCCATTTTACTGAGGGCATTCCCTTACATTTACACTGTTGAGTACAGAAAGTGTTTAGGCATAGTTGAAACTGGAGACTGTAAATGGAATATGAAACAGGAAAAAGGTGAAAAGCAAATAATAACAACTATGGATCCAAGGGCATCCAGGCAAAGATCAAACAGTGCATGAGAAAAAATAATGTTGAGATCAAATAGAGCGCAGCACAGAGAGCTTTTAGAAGGCGGGCACTGCCTAGAGTGTGAGAGACTGAAAGAAAGGACAAAGAGAAAAGGAAGAAAGAGATAGGAAGCACCAAAACTAGAAAGCCTCATGGGAGGAAAAAAGAAGTTGAAACAAAAGTGGGTGAATCTTGCAACAGATCAGAGCTGATCAACTCCTTTGCATCTCACTGAGGAGACCTGATGTGGAGTTACTGCACTCGGCAGGTATTTGGTCCCAGGCAGATCTTTGTCATTCCATGGCATAGCTTTTTGCTGAGCTTTGCCAGCCGTGTGTCTAGGAGAGCTTGTGGAAAGCCAGGCTGATAGATTCGTCATGTAATGCGTAACAACGCATAATGAGAATTGCTCATTTACCAGAAGCTCGTCACTGTCTTGTGTTTGCGCTGCTTTTAAGCCTAGAATATTAGGGGTTCAAACAAGAACAAATGAGCTCTGGCATGCTCCTGGGAGGTAACAAAAGCCAACTCTGATAACCCTTGAAAAGAATGTACAATTACATCCTTGTAAAATTAAAGGTTCAGCTGCTTGCAAGGAAGATGTTAGGTAGCAGATAAAGGTGTCTAACAGGAGATGCAGTGAATAAGAATAGTGTGATAGAATTAAAGGTGCTTGCTTTCTTACCCTTAAGATAGAATTAAAGGTGCTTGCTTTCTTACCCTTAAGCTTTCATTTTTAAGCTAAGTACAACATTTGCCCTCTAATGTTGACTTTCATTTTAAGACTGTAATGCAGTAAAAATAATAATGAATATAACTTCACAATCCCATCTCTTGTATGAGTAAACTGGGAATTTGTATGAAAGAGAAATGTGTATTTTGCATGGCGTTCTCTGTTACAGATGTTACGTGCCTGGGCATGTAATTCAAAACTTCAAGCAGTGAGTCTGATGCTTAGATTTTACTTTTCCTTTAGCATTTAAATGTTAATAGTGCCTCAACCTTATTTATGAGCTAATAGATTTTTGCCTGAAAAGAAACAAACAAACAATATGCCACATACCTGAGAACAAGGGCATCAGAAGAAATGACACATCAAGGGGAATCCAAAGTCATCTTTCTGGTGAAGTTCCACATTTCGCTTCATTTTTTTTCCTAAATTTTTGAGATGTAAAGGAAAATAATCGAGATGTGAGGTACTTCTGTACCTTTTACTCTATAGTATTTATTCTCCTTCTTAGTATCTTCTATTAGTCAGTGCTGCTGACTGAACATTGGATTAGACAGACTGTTGGATGGACACAAGATGGTTTTCCTATGTTCCAAGTGGTTTATGGAGTGAAGCATGCGTATGGTGGGATGCTAGAAACTCAGAAAAACAGCTGTTTAAGGCTTTTTGATTTATAGGACTTGTCTACACAAAGATTTAACTTGAAAAGAGAAGTTTTCAAGACAAAAAATGAATGCAACTGTTTGAATGCAATTAAAACCAGTGCCTATGATCACTGCTTTCATGTAAGGAAGAGGACAGAACATGGAGTCTTCCCGTTTCATTGTGGGTGGGCATCCCAATGCGATGCTGGTGCTGCGCTAAACATGTGGCAGGACAGGTGCTGAAGCAACCTGAATTTAACCAGATATCCCACAGCTCCTGTCCTCTTCTCACGTGAGCAGCTGCCATTTCCACACGCCAGAGAAGTTGTCAGAGAGGAGGCACTGTGCTGCGTTCCCGTTAGCTGGAGAATTCATAAGCTCGAGATGTCTCCAATGTTTGGGTGCTGGTCAGATGCAGCTCTGGGGTGGTGCAGTGGGACTGAAGCTATGTGGGGGTAAGGCTCACAGACAATGCCGATTCTCCACCCGTTGGGAGTATTTGCGTGCCTATGCAGATTAATTCACCTGGACTAAGGCGAGGTTAGTAACGCAGAACAGCTATTCACAATTTCCCCCCGGGATATTGCTCTTATTACACAGTAAATGTGTCCACGCAGGCAGCTCGTCAGCAACGTCTGCTGCAGAGAAGCCCTCGGTCAGTCAAGACTGGGTATCTCTGCAACCTATGCTGTCACTCAGCCCAAAGCTAAGGCCTGGACACAAATTATGCTCGTTTTCATGTGGTCAGGCATAAAGAGCAGTGTGGTAGCTTCAGTTGCAACCTGAGAGCTTTGGTGAGGCACAACTTCTTACTGTGGATATAGCTGCAGGCTGGTAAATCCCAACGGCACAGGGATTAGAGCTGGTTTGGGCTCTGCCAGAAAACTGCCACTCTGGTGCTCTTACTTTCACAGACGTAAAGCCCTGACAAACTCTCCTTACGCTTAAAAACGTTTTGTAATTTTTTCCCCCTTAAATTCTCTTTCTTAGTTCTGTCAAGATCTTCCCTGACTTCATCTTCCTCCCTGTTTAAAGTTTTTCAGTGACATCAAGTCTTTTTTCACGCTACTATGTAGACAGACTGTATATACCAAACACGGGCTCTATCCCGTGCAAAGCGCTGTGCACATTTATGGCACCGTCTGCTCGAGGCCGTCCAAACTTCGCATGGCTGCAGAGACACCGTGTCACTGCCAACTCACAGGGCTCTGAACCTGGAGTGTCTGGGCAAGCACAGGCGCATAATGAGACATCTCAAATCATTGGGAGGCAGGATGGAATTGCCTCGCAATTTGCCAGCTGGAAGGTCTTGAAATAAATTATTAACACTTCATCCTGTCCTATTGTTTTTAACAGTAAGAAAGAACACACACTCTACCTCCTTGGTTTTTTTCACAAGGTCCTTTGCCAACTGATTATACAATGGCAATGGCTACCCGCTCTTTTCAACATAATTACGATTTTCTTAAACATTTATCCTGATCTGTAGGCACTTCCACGTCCTAAGGGAGGGTTTAAAACCCAGATTGAGCATCATCACAGATCTTTCCTGCAATAGACATTATCAGATCATCATCAAGAGCAAGCCAAGGAAGGGTTTCAAAAACAACGGAAATTTTAAACATCTCTGAAGTTTTTCTTCAAATGCAGGAAGCGTACCGCAGCATTCTGCACATGCTTGAGCATGCGGAATAGAAACTACAAATGAAACTGAAAGGTGGCCTAGATCATTAATGGCAGAAAGTTAACGTTATCTAGAATAATAATGCTGCGAAGATGGTAAAAAGTATGTGTGGAAAAGGGAAATTTCTGAATTAACACTGATACCCTCTCTCAGCAGGACAGGCAGAGATAAAGCCGAACTACGAGATACACCTTTTTCTCTCCAGCAAACTACTCCAACAGATGCTGTGTTGAAGAAAGACACAGCAATTTGCCGTGTGCATTCCTGAGTAAATGCGAAGGTTGGATGGGGATGAGTCAGAAAGGGACTGAACACGTTCATTTGCGCAACTTATTGTCAGGGTCAAACTGATAACAACGGTTAAAGGTTGCTAATCCTCAAAGGACTGCAAGTAAGAAAGTAGGAAATGTGTCACCTTTGTTGTTCCCACTGCAGGGTAATGACCGACGACTCATTTTGAGTGTTTTCTTGGTACAAACACCAAAAAAGTTGCTATTAAATCTTTCGGATATGGGCATCAGCTTCCAGAGAGTTGAGGAGAGGATCTTTACGCCCTCGCTAAGCCCCCGTTACCCAGCTGGGGAAGCAGCAGAATGGCACGGTGCCAAACCAAACAGAGCCAGGAACAAGATACCATGACATTAGGATGTACCAATGCCTGTTTTAGAAAGCTGGCATACCACGATACCGGCCTGTCGCTAGAGCTGACTGGGGAGCTCGGTGTCCAGGATGAACGCACGCTACCTGTCAGTCCAACCTGTCTAACTAGAGAAAAGCAGCTAAAAATACGTGAGTACTCGAAGTAGGGCATGGGAGACAGTTTCCCACATTACGACTGGGGAATCGAAGTTGCTGCAAGGTCACAGAAAGGGACTGGAGGTGCACAAAGTGTGGGGGACAGCTCTTGTGGTCAGAGAGAGGGAAAAGGGAGAGGGGACAGCATGGAGGGAAGG
Organism: Dromas ardeola; assembly: GCA_013398915.1. Taxonomy (NCBI): domain Eukaryota; kingdom Metazoa; phylum Chordata; class Aves; order Charadriiformes; family Dromadidae; genus Dromas; species Dromas ardeola. The sequence continues at coordinate 40,755 of VYZM01013350.1, forward strand.
TTTAGGAGGGGCAGGAAGGAAGGGGAGATGGAGGGGGGAAAGGGGAGGCCTGGGGGCAGGGAGGTGAGAGGGAT
>VYZM01013350.1:41521-61365 GCA_013398915.1 Dromas ardeola
CGCTGCCCCTGCCCACCTCCTTTCCGGCCGTCGCAAAAGGGGCGTAAAAGCGCCGCCCGGTGCGGGGAGACTGAGGTAAATGCCGGGTTTCCTCTCGGTGTCGGGCGGGAGGTGAGGGGACGGGGATTGTCCTCCGGGCTCTGCGCGCTCCCCTCGGGCGGAACGTAGTTCCTGGGGGAGCGGGGCGCCGTGTGGGCGAGGGGGGAAGGTCCTTGAGGTCGGGCCCGGGCCTGTGTGCGTGGCCGGGCCGGGGGCTGGGGTACCCCCGCCCGGCCTGGCTGCGGGTGGGTCCTGGCCGCCCCCGGGGCTGCCGCCTTCGGCCTGGGGGCGAAGCGGTTGGCTGGGCCGAGGGGTGCCCTTGTCGTCCCTTCCCGGGGTGTTTGCCAGCGAGCAGCCAGGCCCGGGTGAAAGTCCTGCGGAAGCCGGGCAGTGTGGGGTTGTTTGTTTTGGAGGACAAGGCAGTCTTTGGTTGTTTTCTCTCTTTGGGGAGAGCAACCGTTCAGGAAGAAGGGAAAAGCATATAGTTTTCTGCTTTGGAACTAATTTTTCTGGTCATCCTGGGCAACACCCACAGGGACCTCCTAGGTGACTAAGTCTGATTTCCTGATAAACGAATGGATGCGAGTCTACCTGCTTCCAAACTTATCAAGTTCCTGCATGAGCAAGGCCCTGTTTGCTTGCTTTTTCCTCTCCTCTCACTGGCTGGGCTTTCTGAGACTGGCTTTTTGCTATCAGAAATTGCCTTAATTAAGCTGTGGAGTGTGGAAATGAGAGCACTTGTTCTTATGCCAGTATTGACCTTTGATTTACATGGTTTATTTTCCCTACCTGGTATGTGCATTGCTGGTGGCTTTGGTGATAGTTGTCATCTTCCCCTCTTGAGTTTCATTCTGCTAGACTTAACAGCTAGTTGGTGGTTTTTTTGTTTTTTTTTTTTTTCCTAGTTGGCTCTTGTAGATAAGTAGCAAACTTCTCTTTTTGGTCTCCTTTCTCTATTGCTTCTCCTCTAGTTTGTGTGGAGAATTATGTGTTTCTGGTCACCTGCCTTCCAGGGAGATGGAACATCGCGAGAGTCCTTGTTTGCACTGGAACTGTTGTTCCTGGCCCTGTGTCTTCTTTTTGCAGCTGCCTTGTGCTGGTGCCTGTGGGCTGTCTGTGACCAGCTAAAGCTCTCTAGCTCCTGCATGGTTTTTGCATATCTTAAAAGTTGACTAGACAATGAGCTTTTAGATGAGCTGGGTTAAATTTGGAGAAGAAAAAAGCCACAGCAAAACTGAAATAAGGAACAACGATCTGAAAAAAATGCTTATGACTGCCTTTAGGTGGTTGGTCAGCTTCACCAAAGAGGCAAATCTGCTTCAAATCAGTTAAACTAAAAACACTGTGCAGACAGAGAAGTCTTTGGTGCTATCAATTGATAAGCTAAAGTGGTGTATGTCTGTTACGTACAGCTAGCTCTCCTGTGAGAGCTGTGAGGGGACTGACTGTGCCTTAGTTTGTAACATAAGTCAGTGGTGTGGTTTAAGTTTCTACTGCTGATGAAATTTAGGCTGCTGGCTGGAGGATATTTGCTTCAGTAGGCAGCAAAGAACGTAAACAAGTGCAACTTACTGTTTTATAACTGCATTGAGAACACTTGTTTCCTTTTTTTTTCCCCTCAGCAATTTTCCAAATCTCTTTCTTTTCTAAGGGAGAGATCTTATAAAATCTTGGTTTGCTGGTGGCAAATGAAAAGCTCCTTTGAGCAATGCCTGGAAACTTCTGGTATCTTAAAGTCTTATTTGTGCTCTTCACCTTCATTATGTCTCAACCCTTTATGTTGCAGGATCTTATGATTCTCCGTAATAGCTGCTATCTGCCAAATAAAAATTCTGAGGCCACCCAATCCATGAGTGGGCATCGAAACATAAAGAGGCGATGTGGGGAGTCACACCTGGAGTCCCCCGCAGGCTGCGGTCATGGTCCTGCTGCTGGATGTGTGTTAAGCAAACTAGTTCAGTTGCCTACACCTCCCTTGTCAAAGCACCAGCTGAAACGGTTAGAAGAACACAAATATCAGAGTTCTGGACGATCCCTGCTTGAACCCCTAATGCAAGGTTACTGGGAATGGTTAGTTGGAAGAGTTCCAGCCTGGATTGCCCCAAATCTGATCACCATCATTGGACTGTTAATAAATATATTTACAACTCTGCTATTAGTGTATTACTGCCCAACAGCTACAGAACAGGTGAGTTAAGGAACTCTGATAATCTTTGTTTGTAGTTACTGTCATCGAGTAGCAGCAGGCACTGTTTTCTGGTGGGTCCTCGTTTTTGTGGAGAACCATTTCTCATTGATCAGTCTGCAGTTATCATACATTTAAGCTAATCTCTATAAACGTGTGTGCCTCTGCACAAGTGCTTGCATGCCAAAAGAGCACGTGTGGATTCTGGGGTTAGCATGCTGCTTGCTGAGTGAAATGGTGGTTCCTCTGGCCAGCATGTATGGTGTGAAATGGGGTTTAGAACCAAAATAGCTGTTGCAGTCGCAGCTGTGAAGGACCTGCTGCATGAAAGCTGCAGCCCCACAAGGCTTGAGCTCATGTGCAGACAATTAAGAAATAGATTTGTAGCTGTCTTCCTTGCATGGCATGTGGGATTTTTGCCTGTTTACTTTCTCTGCTTGTGACTGGGTTAGTCACCTTCAAGTTTCTGATCTAGAGTTACCACACAACAAGAAGTGCAAGGTGACTCGATTGGCAGCGAGCTGAGCCTGCCTGCGAGCCCAGCTAGAGTTGCAACACAGTGAGGAACTTGAGCTCAGAGAAGGGACTGAGCTCCAAAGTGGTGCAGCTTGGGAGATCAAGGCCTGCTGCTTCCTCTGTGGCTGGGGTGACTAAACCCAGCTTACTAAAATAAAGAAACACCTTTCTTCATCCCGCCTGGGCCTCGGCAGTTTGTATTACCAGGCAGCTCAGATCGGGACCTTGGGTACAGCGTGTTAGGAGCTGTGGGAACACAACGTTGTCTTCTTGAGCAGCATATTGCCCAAGTAGTCTGTGCTGTGAGAAGGCTGGATAAAAGTCAGTAGTTTTTTTGTTTTTTTTTCTCAGTGAGCTAAAAGCTCCTCACCTGTTCTCAGGAGAACTGTCTTAACTTCTCTAATTCCTGGTTTCAGGGGTACAAAAGTCTGTACAAGACATTTCAAGTAACTAGTTTCAAAGACTTTTCTTTCTTACTAGAGTTATCTCATAAGGCACTTGAAAACTCTCATTTTTGTGCACTGGAAAAGTTTTGTCACTTGAATGTTGACTCTTAAAAGCTGAAAAAGCTTTTAAGCACTGAAAAAGGGAATGATTTGGTACAGGAAATGTATTGCATATCAAACATGTTCTAGCTTTTAAAAAATCTAAACTCCTTTGTAACCAAGTCTCCCAAGTTAGGTTGGGAAAATGTTTTGTGGCCAAGCAACACACAAGCAAGTACAATTTGTTTCCACCCAAACTCTAAAAACCCTGTGTAGGTTGGCACGTTGAACACTCTGCATCCCTGTTCCAGAGATGACATAGTAAAGGGGTGTTTGCCTCTTCTGGAAATCTGTTGAAATATAGTTTCACAATAACTTGTGGAATTTGGCAGGTGTAAGATAAAAAGCGGATATTAAGTTCGAGCAGTGAATACTTGCAGCAGCTCCTTCCTTTTTCAGACGATGGCATTGTTCTATAGCTTGGTTGTAGCTTGCTGCTTACTCCCCTAGCAGTATTACATGGGGGCTGAGACTCTGAAATCCAGTTTAATAGGGAGCTTTCAACCTGTCTCTATTTCAGCAACTTAGCAGCTAGTGAACTCAGCAGGCCACTGAACCAGAGCATAATTTAAAATTTAGAGTACAGTTGTATTGCACTAAGCTAAGCTCGGAGCATCAGAAAGTCATAGTGTTAGCTGTAGCCTGCTGTATTAAAACACTGCTTTGTGTTTAACAGTTTGAGGGTTACTTTGTGCAAATGAATGAGATAGTTATTTTCCAGCTGAAGTGAGAAGACATTCTGCTGAGGTAGGTTTCAGCCTGATCTGATTTGCCATATGGCACCGCAGCCCCTCGTGCTGGCACGACAGGGAGGATGCCATCTCGGTGGTGGAGCTGTAAGCTTGTGCTTTTTAAGTGTCAAGTAGATGTCTGGGAAGAAAATGGGTCTTTGAAATTCCAGAAACAATTTTTTTTTCCGAAAGCACTATTGCTTTCAGATGTAAATTGTCTCTTCCTTGTAGCTTAGTTCCGCTTTTTTCAAAAGCGACTACTGTCTTCCTGTTGATGAAAGGTGTAGCCAAGGGAACGTGGCTATTGCTTGCAGCCTCACTGGTAGCCAAAAAGAAAATGAGATACAAATACTTCTATTGCGTGCTTAGCTGGGGGGACCCAAGCTAGTAAAGTGCTGAACAATGGAACGGTACCTGAATTTTTGTTTTTAAAACAAAAAAATGTTTGGAGAAGAGAGGGAGCTGTGAAATTTTATGCAGATACAAATAGTATCTAAGTGGAAACACCTACACTGGTAATGGAAGTAGTGGTTAAGAAAGAAGAGGAGCCAGCAGCCTGATTTTTTTTTAAAGGGGAAAAATGGCATGATACCGGAAGATAATTTAAACCTTGTGTATAAAATCTATCCATAAGAAATAGAACTATCATCATGTGATGGAATTCTGTGGCATCAAAGCCTTGTCTAAATGTGATCCTCTGCTTTTGGGTGACATGTTTCCCCCTTAACTCTTGTCTTGTGCTGGTTTGTATAGACACATTGCTAAAAGCAGAGCATGCTGCCAGCTTTTGAGGCAGGATGAACTGTTTTAGTAAAATGCAGTAGCAGGAACAATGCAAGCTGTAGAAAGAATATATTTAAGTTGATGTGCTACAAATGAGTCATGGTTGTGTAGCTCAGAAGAAGCTGGACTTTAGAGCTTTATGAGAGGCGTCAGCTTGATTAAGCTGCTTAGCTGTATTTGGACTTTATTGGCGTGGTCTGTAAAATACAGCTGCTCATAAATGTTCACTTTTATAAAGTGTCAAATATGAAGATTGCAAAATATCCAATAATACCTGTTTTATGGATGTGTAAACTGAGACGGACTAATGGCAACCCTCTGGCTTTTGTGGCAATAATGGTTTATGCTTCAACTACTGAAAAAAGCTTGAAATGTAGTGTTTGGTCTAGCAGGGATTTGGTATCACTTGTATTTCTGTTGAAATAAATTGCTATACAGGATGTGAATATTAAGTGTTACTAACATAGATTTGGCAAAGCTGCTGTTACTTAGTAATAGAAAAAACAGTTGTTGATGGAGGTGCTGTACTGCAGAGCCCTGAAGCTTTACAGATCTCAGAAAATGCAATAGCTGAACTCAGACTCTAAAAGTTTGAGTGCGTTGCAGTGACATAGTTCCCGAGTGCCACCGCAGGCTGGTAATGCCCTGTACTTGGCAGTGTTTTAGTACGTGACACCTCCTTGAGGTCTTGTGAAGATGAGCTCAGTGTTTGTGACACAGTTGCACATTTTGGGGGCTAAGAAAGTGTTCCAGTTCCTAAGTCACTCGGACAACTTACAAATACCCCTACAGGAAAGAGAAGCAAAACAAGAACTTAATTGTGCACCACGCTGCAGATGTAGTACTATAATTTTTTTCAGATGTACAGTGCAGCTTCCTGTTTTAGAAAATATGCTGTAGCTATTAATCTAAGCTAGCAATTCTTGTCACTGTTTTATTTACATTTCACATGTCATAACCCCCTCTGCCTGTCCCTGCAAGGACCAGCTACTGAAAGGTCCCTGCGTGGCATAAGGAAGTGTGTGCAAATGAAAAACTACTGTGTGAAAGTGTAAGATAGTTCAACTTAAGGCTTTTTTTTTAGGTTTAAAAAAGCTTTTATTCTCATTGACTGTTTCTTTCTTAGGCACCTCCCTGGGCATACATTGCTTGTGCATGTGGCCTTTTCATCTACCAGTCTCTGGATGCCATAGATGGAAAACAAGCAAGAAGGACTAATAGCAGTACTCCGTTAGGAGAACTTTTTGATCATGGCTGCGATTCGCTTTCCACAGGTATCATCATTTTTAATTGAAGTATGAGGATTAAATAATTCTATCTCAGGGGTCAAATCTGAAATACAGAAAATTGCTTCTTTACTGAAGAAGAGGACAGCTGATATAGCTGAATGTATTGCTTTTCAGTCAACCTTCTTTCTGTAGACAGTACTCTCGATCAACTGAATGTCCTCCCTTGTATTACACTGAAAAACATTAAGCGTGTGACTAATTTGATCTGAACCAGAAGTTTTCTGTGTATGCTTTATCAAAGCTTTTGCTTCTACAAAAATTTCTGTAAAAATTGTCAAAGTGCTCTTCTATATTATTTTAGATCGAATCTATATAGAGCGATTGCAAGACAGGTATGAAGCCTAAACAATGGGACGGTAGAAGTCTGAGTTTAAGATTAGAATCAGCAAGATCAGTTCCTTTCTAGGTAGGTAGAGCTCATTGAGCCAGCCAGAAGCTTAACCCCATTGCAAAAGAATGATTGGATGCTTTTGGTTACTTAAATGCTAAAGCTCTGGTGCTTTAAAGATTTATGAATGGTTTATCAAAGTCATGTATTTAAAGGGGGGGAAGTATAGATACCTTAAGTCTTGAATGACAGAACTTGGATTTTCTTAATGGCTTAATAAAAATTCAGAAAATGAGGAAAAATATGTCCAGCAAACTTTGGATACATGAGAAAAGCCCAAAAATGGCCGCAGGATCCAATTGCATAAATCACTCAAGTCCCTTAATGTCTAATCCCATTAATTTAAACAAAAATGACTAAACCCCTCAATATTGAGGACTTCTGATAACTGATACAAACTTAAATATACGCTTTACAGGCTGTACTCTTTTAAAATGGAAGTGTTAATCTCTTATGTCTGTGAAATAAACCGTATCAGGATACCTTCACGCTGTCTCCCCTTCTCTGGGTCCTTTTGTTAGATTTGTTTCTGGTAAGGTTCTTTACACACATACGCACTTTATCTTTTTACTTTGTGACTGATTTTCTTCTGCAGTCTTTGTGGTTTTGGGAACTTGTATTGCTGTGCAGCTGGGAACGAACCCTGACTGGATGTTCTTTTGTTGTTTTGCTGGAACATTCATGTTTTACTGCGCGCATTGGCAGACGTACGTCTCTGGAACGTTGCGCTTTGGCATGTAAGTACCTTGGCTGCAAATAAAACTGAAAGTTAGGCTGCTTTCCTGTCTAGTTGCACTTTATGTGATTGTGGTTTGGATCTTTAGAGCAGTAGTAAATTGTTTATATTCATATATACACACATTTAGAGCTTGTGGCAGCTACTACCTGTTAAATCCACAAATAATACTGAAAGTTACTTTGCTTGTTTAAAGAGTGATAAAATATCCTTTTGTCATATTAGTTAATTAGGAGCTTCTGCTGTGATTTCCTGTATTTATTTACGTTTAAAGTACCTGGTGTTTCATCCCCAAGAATGGACAGCTTTTGTCAGATGGTGGCAGTCTGGCTTTAGTATTCATTTAACTGCCTATCTCTTGATACTGCTTGACTTGTGATGATGTATAGTTAATCTTCACTATTAACCATAATTCTTAAAATACAGTGTATTAATTGACATCGTGCCTACAATTTAAAGTTCTGAATCTCTTTTAGTTAGTGTAGACCACGGTTCTGCCAGTAATGGGACCAAAATGGCAATACCAAGAAAGTTGACAGCTTAAATCCCGTTTACTGCGGGGTGAGGGTAGGTGGGGAAGCAGAACACAAGGGCTTGGTGAGCTGTGGGATTCACTAGCTTTAATGTGGAAATGAACGTTTGTTCTATGTGTGATTCATAGACCTAACATACATTTTGAGTAAATACACTGCAGAATGATTTTGCACCTCAAAACCTCTGAAATCTGTCCTTAATTTGTATGGGATTTTGAAACCATGTTAAAACATGCACCATTTATTTAGCCTATTGTTATTGATCTATAGATACCCAGATACTGCTAAAACAGTACAATTTTGGACCTCTTGTCTGTAGCAGCTCTTACTGACAGAATAGTAATGCAGAATCTCTTGAGGAACTTTTGTGTTTCTGCTCAAAAATTTTATAAGAGGGCAGAGACATTTCCAGTGTCTATTGGAGGAAGAAAAGAAAAAAATCTAGACCCCGTTGTAACGCTGACTACAAAGCAGGCAGAGTAGCTTCAATCAATTGTGCTACTTAAACCTTTAAAGTCAGATATCTGGCTCAAATCCTGTAATGTTTCAGGCTTCTCACTTTCATGCTGTACTGAAGGTCTCAATACTGAATGCTTCTAGCTCCCTTTGAACTTTACGGGGCCCTGGTAATTAAAGTTTTTCTGTTGCCGATCAAAGAACACACAAAATCCCAACCTTGGCATGTGCTTGACTTTACAGATGCAAGTATTAAAACCACCCAATTTGCTTTTGTGATGAATACTCCTGGTATTCATTGGAACTTTGGCTTTTGTTGAGGAGTCTTTGTATTTTGGAGACAGCATTTTGTAGAAGATACTATTGTTCTGCATGGCCCTGTATTATGAGAATTTGATGATCCATCAATATGTAGCTAATGTAGAGAAGGCAATAAGCACACAAATGTATGTGTATCATTATTTCAGATAAGACAGCACTGTATAGTAAACACATTTGTTTCTTCATTTGGCCTGTGTCATAAGGTTAATAGACTGCCATAAGCTGACGTTCATTTCTATGCAAAAAACTCTGAGATTATTTATCCAGTTAATTGATTCTCACTGCTTGATAGTTGTGTTTTTCCTGAAGCGTTTAATTCACCAATCATAAAACTGAAAAAAAGTCTGTATTTTATCTACCCTTTCAGATTCACTGGAGTGCACAGGCTTAGATACTCTTACTCCTGAGTAAGTGGAATCAGAGACAGCAGTTGAAAGGAGCTGAAAAGGTCTTAGTGCACAGTAGCTTTTTCCTGTCTGCGTATCCTATGTAGTAACTCTGTTGAAAACACAGAGGGGGCTGTGAAAAGTAGCGATGTTTAGGAAATGTGTCAGCATTTCTGACTTGCCTTCCATTCCAAAGAGACAGGAAAGCGCACACACTTGGTTATCACTTACTGTCTTTCTGTGATGAGATTATGTTCAAGAAATTGAATTTCATTACAGACAGGAACTCAATAAGCGAATTGGAAATGGCTCAGAAGAGGAGCAGACTGCTAAAGGGCAAGATTAATATTTTACTTCTTACACACAGCTCAAACTTGAACAGTGAAATGTATAATCAACTTGGCTTGCTGAAAAAGACCATTGTCTTAAAAAAAAATAAGATAAATTAGTGTGTCAAATTAAGCATATGCTTGCAGAACAGAATGTCTGATTGGTGTATGCTGTCACTGTACCAGCCTTGACAACCCAACGAAGCTGTGCAGAGTACACTTTGAGTCAGGCTCTATCTGCAGAGCAGGAGTGTTCACCCTGAAGGAGGAGGAAATGGAATCGCTTCTGCTAAATTCCTGTGGAATATTGCAGGTGGAGTAGGAAAACTATTACTTTAATTGTGCCCATTTACTGAATACATCAGCTGTGCTGGTTCTTTTTCTTCCCACTGACAATTGCGGGGAGCTGCCCTGCACTACTCCGGGACTGCAGAATAATCAATTGAGATGGTCCAGCCCTGTGATCTGTCTCCATCTTTAAATGTTCATAGAATTTTATTAGATCTTGGCAGCCGATGATGACTTTTCAAAAAGCAACTTGAGCTGCCTAAATAGCTCAAAAAAATAGCTAGAGGTCAGTATTGCCTAAAAATTCCCCGTGAGGAAGCAGGAAGTGTCTCAAAGCAAGTTGGGTTGGCTGCAGTAGAAGTCACTGTAAGTAACATTAAGAGTCAAAGGCAGCGGGGAACAGCATGGATAGTCTCCTGTGCACGAGTTTTGTTCAAGAACAAATACCCGACCTGGGGATGGGCTTGTGAAAGGGCAGGAATATACGGTGCATCTGAAATAAAAAGGTGATTCTGAATTGTAGGAAAACATTCAATATTAAAGCAGTCCAAATGCTTTGTTCTCCTGTTCTGGTTTTTCAGCACAGTAACTGGTTTATCTGGATTGCGGACTTGCTGTGCTGCAATACAGAATGAGCTTTGTTTCGGGCCTAGTCTTGTGCGGGTGTAGCTGTGCCATAACTGGGGCATCTCTGGTTTGGAAAAAGTGCATTTTCTTCTGCATATCACAAAAGTCAAACTGGGAAGCCTCAATGGACTTCCACATCTCCATGTGGAAACGATCTGGTACTTTAGGAACATGGTGCAGAAACTGGAATCATTAGGGAATATGGTGCACAAACCCTGAAAGGAATTTGCCTGCCATTAGCTGGAACCCAGTTGTGATTATTAGCTCTGGTTCTTCCAGATCTAAACTTACTCCACTTGGATTCGATACTGTCCCTGCTCACTGTTGTGGCTTCTAGGAGCACATTAGATGTCTGTATTGGTGCAGGTTCAGTGCTGGATCTGACCTTACAAGGTCAGCGCACAGACAGTCGGACTCGGCAGGGGCTGTCTCACATCCAGGATGGTTAGAAGTGGAGCTGGAGCTATTAGTTTCTGTCAGATCGGAGCTGGGTTCTGCATTGCCGCCTGACTGTTGTCTTGAGAGATGTGAGACACGGCACTGCACAGGTAAAGACCTCGTAGGCTTGGCCATGCCAGACTGGGGGGAAGTGCTAAGTCTTATTTTAAAAACCCAGTGGGCACCCCTCAATGTACACCCAGAGACGTGCACCATGGTCTCCAGCATTTCTCCTATGAGTTATTGCATTATCTGGTTTATCCCAACCTTTCTTAATTGAAATGTGTAAAATTGGCAATAGGAGAAACTACAAGGGAGTGTGTGTGTGTGTATATGTGTAAATATACATACACAAAATGGGATGAAAATTAGCTCTAAGGATGCTTCGTAGGGCGTATCGGTAAACACTGAGAGGAAGGTTCAGTTCTTACCAGCTTTCATATAACTGACAAGTTAAAAATGTTACTTCACTGTTTGAATAATAGTCCCTAGAGAAAGCAGAAGTATTCAGGCTGTCTAACAAAACAGCCATTATCGTGGAATGTTGGAGAATTTGGGGGAACATTCTTGTGCAGTGACACTGTAGCAGTTGTCCATAAGTAAGAGCCCACTTGCTAATGGGTTGGTTTAGGAAGGGAAGAAGGTTAACTTGGTTAACCTTCGGAGGCTGCTTGCCAGTCCTACCACTGGGGTATAAAGGGGAGATTAGTAAACGAGGCCAGCAGCTAAAATGAAGCCTTCCTCTTTAGCAGTAAGGGAATCAGTGTGTTGTCTTGGATAGACAGCTCACACCAAATATCAAAACACAGACATGGAAGCCTTCCAAGTCAAAGTTTAGCACATCGAGTTCTTGCTCTTGGGAACAGCTTTGGGATTATGGTAGGAGATAAGCAGTAATCTCCATGATTATAGGGCTCAAAACTTTCAATTTTGTGAGTTTTTCCAGTTCTTCTTGAAGAACTTTAACACCTTGGTTATTTGCAGAGGAAAGTTTGAAGCTCAGTAGAGTCTCTTTTGCTGTCAGGGGGGAATTAGTTTCCCTTTGCTTGCAAGAAGTACGTGGTGAAGTATCGCTGTGGTAGGTGTTAAGTTTGCTGCCTGCAACCTGCCACCTTCTGTGTGCTTCAGTCACTCATTGCCACCTCTCAGCATTTCTCCACTGCTTGGTGTGTGTCATATAAATATGTGCAAGTGCCTTGCTATAGCAATAATACCTACAGCTGAAATTGCCAAGGGCTGATGTAAATGATCGGGGTTTTTCCATGTCATGATCCTCCTCCTCTCCCTCTCACAAGTCCCTTTACAGCGTTTTAAACGAGGACCCAAGCAGTCATATGCAGAGATGCTGCTGCTGATTTTTCTGCCTTTATCATTGAAAGATGTTCTTGCTGCTCTGTGACATAGTGAGCTTCAACATAATAGCCACAGGCTTCACCCTGTTATCAGATCTGCACAACTTTTAATCTATGTTAATGAGCAGCAAAAGGAAAAATGTACGTATCATCTTAAATGTATTACAACAAGGAAAGGAAGAAAGCTTATGGCTCACTTCTAATACTACTTTAACCTCAAGATGAATTTCCTGTAGGTGGAAATAGTTTTAATTTGCTTATGCTTTTCTTTTTCTGTACAGTTATTCATGCTATTTGTATTTCATTACGTCCAAGTGAAAATGCTGGATTGGAATGAGTTAAGATTAAACTCTGTAATAACCTTTAAAATGAAGCATTTGGACTTTTAGCATGTGACTTTTAGCCTTTTTCTCTTGTGTTGTGATGATGAACATTCTTTTCTTGCTGCAGTGGTTCCCCTAAGAAAACAATGCTTTGTCTCATGCTCGGATTCGTAGTTCATTGCCCAGCCTGAGTAATCCCCCTTGCACGCTTGGTAGATGGGGATGAGACAGATGGAAGAATCATCATTTCTCAGACCCGAGTGCTGCTGCGCAGAGTTATTAAACAGCAGACATATCCCCTTGAGTTTCCCAGCCGCATAACTTCTGTGTTCTGATGAGGCAAGAGTGTTTTTCTTGTCTTGCTGTGTTTTGCTATAAAGGACTGTTGCAAGGAATTCTGTGCTGGGGAAGAGGATGGTGCATAAGTGCCTCCCCCCCCCGGCCTTTACCCCCTTAGTTTCACACAATATTAAAAAGAAGCTGTACTAGATCAGCTGTATCAGTAGTGATTGACTTGATTTCAGAGCAATCCCCAATGTAAGTATCTGTTTCCTGTTGTTCTTGGTTGGTTCAGTTTCTCAGGAAATCTCTCAACTTTGAATTCGATCCTTTCAGCTCACCATTCTGGACGAGGAAAGAACTGGCTGCAGCTGTCTCTAAAGTCTGAAACTTGGCCCTTGTAGAGTCTAATGGCTTGTTTAATCAAACAGGACCTTTTAAAAATTGCACATGGAATATGCTTAATAAGTTAGCCCCGCCAAGAGTATATTCGGGATGCATGACTAATCAATTGCGTGTTAATTGGCTCAAGACTGTTACCAGCTTGACAAGGGACCCCAGCGGAGCAGACAGCGTACAAAATAAGACTTGTCACTGCCAACATCTAAGAGTTAAGCACATGCCAAGGTCGATGGCCCCCTCTTAGGCTTTCCCAGATAATGTTTAAAAAATGACTCCATGTCTCAATTACAAATATCGCTTAGAGTAACATAGGAAAAAAGGAAAAGAAACTGCAGCTGTGCGAAAGTACCAAAGCTGTGTTGTTTGTACGTGTGACTTTCTCTTCCTATATTCCCTAAAATACCAAATGTGACGTTTTCCATCTCTAGCCTGTGTTATGTGCTGTGATAATTGAACAGAGAATGCATATCAGACTGAAACTCATGGTACCCTTTCACCAGCATGGGACTGCACAGCGTTACTGCACTTCTAAGGCTCCATCGGTGCAAGCACGATGAACTTTGTGTCTCTGATGGACCTTTTTAATCGATTGACATGTTGCTGGATGGCAGTCTGTGCCCTTCTGTTCCAAGCACACTTTGATAAGCACTGCAATAAACAGGATCTCGGCTGTGGCTGAAACTGTTATTGCTGAAATCTTTTTCTTTTTTTAACTTGATGGTTTAATGTAATTTTAGTCTGATCGTATTTTAAAATATTTTATGTAATTTTTATTTATATATAACTAAAATATTAAAATATTTTAGTTATAAAATGCTATAAATCTGCATTTTACCATAAGGAATATGTGTGGTAGTTGTGGCTCTGTTGGCTACAGCATATTTTTTTTCATCCCTCTTTCTCTTTACATTTATTTTTCACCCCTGAATGGCGTTTGGTTGCCACTGAATAGGGTTCCAGAGCTCACTTGACTTATTTTAGCATGATTTGCCAAGGAGCTGTGTGAGCAGGAGGTATAAATCCTTGCTTTCCTTCAGAGGTGGCAAACGGAAGATGCCATCTGCGCTTCTGCTCCACAAAATGTAGGCAGTAGCAGCTTTAAGTGAAGAATTCATAGATTGAGTGTCATTTGGAGATATAAGCATGGGGTAGGGAGATGAGAGGTCCTGAATTGTGTTTAATTATGAGTCTTGCATACTGTGACTGGGAGCAAGGAATCTCATTTGGTTTCCTCACACACACATCAATGCTTGTGTTTCCCATGCATTGGAGTGGAACGGTAAATTGCAGAAGCTCTGAATGGAGTTTAAAATACTATGTGGGTTACAATATTTTTGTTAATTCGCTAATACTAATTTTTTTGTGGTCATTAATTCCCTTCCTCTGACCTACCCTTTAAATGATCTCAACGCTGCACAGTAGTTCTCTGGAGTTTGTTCTTTACGCCGTGACTGAAGATGTGCTTTAATGGCTCCACTTAACTGAAGTGCTCAGGAAAATGTTTTGAAATGTTTCTTTCCCTCGCACGTAGATTTGATGTTACGGAGTCTATGCTCTGTACGATAGCAATCCAGCTTCTCACAGGAACTCTGGGGCCCTGGTTCTGGAACTATACGGTAACGCCAACGTTAATGCTCCCTGGCGGCAATGGCATGGGCTAAGCAAAGACAGCACCTTTGTCATGCACATAGTAACTCGTACCTGAAAAGCATCTTCCTAAGGGTATTTCACAAGTGCTTTAATATGTGGGGAAAAGATGTTTGCGAAGTCTGAATGAGCAGTAAAAATCCGATCTAACTGGAAATCAATTTTTTTTTTAAAGCATCATGTTTTACTTGAAAACAAAGCAAAAACCTGCCCGTTAAACAGAAAAAATTGCTTTAAACATTTCTTTGTATTTTGTCAGAGTTCTGGCTTCACCTAAAAGATAACCAGGGTTGCGGAAGCAGCTCTGTGAGTGTGGGTGTAGAGTAATTTTGTTGGAACTGCTTTTTGAAATTGTAGAATTGTTTGTTGTTGTTGCTGTTTAAATACCTTTCCACCAGAAAAAAGAATTGCTTGGCTAGTCCAGGGCACTGTAAGCTGTGCAATAGCTTAAAAATTCAACAGTTAATGGTTAAAAATGCCTGTTTTGAACGATTCTGCTTCATCTGTGCAGTCTAGTCACTTAACTGTGCTTGTAGCTTCATCGTTAAGTAACTTCATTTCCTGATTGTCTTTATTTTCAAAATGCTTTTCCTTATGTCTGTGCTAAATATATCCTTTTCCACTCTGGTTTACTACTCTTTAGAAAGGACTTTCTCTTCCTTATTTCAGCTTTTTTAGTACAGTGTATATGGGAGGGGGGGTTTCCCCCCCAATAAAATGGTAATCATTAAAAGTGGGTAAGTTGGGTTCCTCAAAATTTCTCATAGTTGCTGGATTATTTGCCAGAAGTTTCCCTTGAAATAGTTGAGGATGTAAGAGTAACTTTCTAATATAGCCTCCTTAGAACTGCATCAGATTTTAAATAAAACTGAGATCATTTTTTTGGTGGTTTGTTGACATATCCTTTGTTAAACTTGCATTGATGCAAATGATGCTGGTCTCGGTTTTTTTTCATGTAGTAGTTCAGCACAATCTCTGCGTTCTTGAGGCTATTAGAGAGAGTCCTTAATTACCAGCTCTACTTCAGATCCAACAATATCAGGAATCTGCTCAATCACGGTGCATGTCATCTCCACTGGTTGCCTCTGACCCTTGGGCGTGCTCTAAGGTAGTCAATGACATCATTTTTAAATACTTTGTTGACAGTCCCTGAAAGGCTGGAAATACTTATTGTCAGGAAATGGTAATGTAGCAAGCGATAACTTGAAGGAAAAGCTTAATCAAGATTTTAGGCCGTTGTGATAACAGCTTTATGACTCTGCCCAAGAAGTCACTTAGGGCAAAAAAAAAAATAATAAAAAAATCCCCGCAGTACTGAAACATTTGGAACCTTCCCAAGTCGCCCGTTGGCATGATAGTTACGTGAGAGGAAGCGGCTCAGATTCTGTAATGAAAGGGGATTGTTTAAAATGGATGAGGACAAATTGCCACCGAATGGGGAGAGAGGGAGGAGCGGTGCTTCTCTGCAGAGGTGACCTGGAGGTGTCACTTTGGAGCCCCCGCCATGGTTTCCACCCTGGGACAGGATGCCTCTGCCATCCCAGAAGAAATTTGTTTTACAAACAGTAACAGAAGGCTCCAGTATCAGAAAGCCAAGTGCTTGCTTGTGACAAGTCCCCTCATGCACACTAATTTTAACCAGTTTTTAGGCATCCTGAATTACAGAATAGACTTAATGATCTTAAATTCTTGGATGTGTGGTTTCAGATGCCTTCTGGCATCTTTATTTTTAGGTTTAACTGATAAGTAAAAATGCTGCTGCTTCGAAGCCGCTCACCCAGAACACACAAAGCGTCATGTTTGTATTACACAGTTTGAGATCAGGTGCTCTAGGTTTTTATTTCAGTATTGCACCATCTCTGAGCTGGTTAAGGTACAGGAAATAAGTATTCATGCTGCTCTTTTTCATCTGATAGCTGGGCTCATGTGACAAACATTTGTAGTGAGAAAGTATAATAATATGCCCCTGTCTTCAACATACTACATGATCTGGCAAAATATGGAGTGAAAAAACTTACAATTCTTGCAACACAGATAAACCTTGTACTTACCCGTGCTGGGTAGTAAGGCTTTTTATTCATCAAGAAGGGAGGGAAATTTTTTTAAATTGTTTCTGAAGTTTGCCTTTAGCCTATAGAGAAATTATTTAAATGATCATGAAGGCTTTAAACAATAGAAAACAAAAAGATTTTTGGGAATGGGAATAAAGTGTTAAAATAATACTGTTCCTAATAATCTTCGATTATGTCAGGATACATAAGTTTGAAAACTAGCAAGTAATCTGAATTCAAGTTTGGCACGAGAAGGAAGGACAAATTAAGAGTAAAATGTGTTGCCGTGCGTGCAACAAAATCCAAAAAAAGCCTTTTGAAGCTCTACAGGCATTTTGCTGTCTTGTGAATTTAGGCAGAGAGGGAGCCAGGGATGAAATGTGCATTTAAAAACTCAAATGTTTATGCTTCCCTGACTTTATCCGAATTAAAACATTTAGATATTCTTGTTTACAGCCTTTAGTTCCCAGAGGTAGCTGGTGCAGCACTGACATTGTTCGACCTAGTCCCCGCTTGCCGTCCTCAGTTCTGCAGAGCTGCTCTTTGTTATTCTTTCCTAACATCAGTTTGCTGCGGAATCAGTATTCTTCAGGGTCATTTTGAATGTTTTTCCCAGCCTTGCAATGAGATGTTCCGTCTCAGCATTTTTAGTTTGTCAAACTATTGAGTCTAGGTTCTTTGGCGCTTTGTCTTCGCTGTCTGATCTTTGTTCCTTGTTTCTTTTGTTCCTTGATTCTTTGCCTAGCTCTTCCCAGTGATCTTAAAAACTCAATTCAGGGTCGTCTGTTTATTTTCTAGAAGATGAAAAAGCCCCTAGTTTATTTGAAGAAGCGATCTTTGGAGCTGGACTGCCTCACGTCTGTTGAGGAACTGTTACAATAACTTTACGTCCATCTATTGTAGCGTGGGCATGTCTTGGGGGAAACGGTTTGTTTCATTTTCTTCATTTCATAGGTCTTAGGGAGCCGCCACATTGTGCGCTACATCTCTGCATCATCCTAGCAACATAAACTGTTTGGGCGATGCTGACATGACTCAATTTGTCAGGAAGCATCAGGCAAAAAAACTGTCAGGTTAGGGGAAGTGTGGCTCAAGCGATTGCTGAAAATATCCCAGTTCAGAGGCTGTAAGAAACCCCCTCACTGGAGCTGCAGAATTCACGCTCTTTCCATTTGTTTTTTCCTAGGATGTCCACTGTAGCGTTTAAATGAGTAAATAAATACAAACCCAAGGAGAAAATAGAATCAGACTTTGAACTGGCTGGTTCCCTCCTTGCTTTGAAATGTTTTTGCTTTCCTACAGCTCTGCCTGTGGTACCAGGCTACTGGTGGTGTGCAGTGGTTAAAGGGGGGGCCTGCAGCACCAAAGGCCTTTCCCCACTTTTGATTTCCCAGTGCTTTGAGCTTTTTTTCCCCTCATGGTGCCTGTCTTGTTCCATTGAAGCTAAAAATACTTTTCTATTATTAGTTGATAAATGATCCACTGCTCCAGTTTGCATTTTCTACAGTCCTTACCGTAGGAAGAGGCACTCCAATGTGCAATGGAACTTTATGTGGAAAAAAATATAATACTATTTATGTAATACTTAAGTAGGAATGTTATCACCCTG
Organism: Dromas ardeola; assembly: GCA_013398915.1. Lineage (NCBI taxonomy): Eukaryota > Metazoa > Chordata > Aves > Charadriiformes > Dromadidae > Dromas > Dromas ardeola. Next base: position 59,775 of record VYZM01013350.1, read on the forward strand.
CTTTGCAAATAATTTCTCTAGCCACAAAACAAGCTATATATGTTTTTCCTCAAAAGGGCAGTGTGGGGAGTACAGAAGGGCTTTGGTCAGTCTGCACCCAAGCTCAGCAGGCAGCTTTCTGTGCAGCCCTGCGCTCGTCTTGTCATTTTATTAGGTACCTTCCCAGTTCTGCCAGAGTGTGTTGTTTTTTTTTTTTTAAAGATGGTGACTGAGGGAATTTATGGATCTTTGTATTTACTAGCACGTTGTATCTTGAGGCAATTCATACCTACAAGTTAATCATTAAAGTGCAGGAATGAATGTCCTCTAGACTGCCTGACCTGTTGCCGTTTTACAGGTGGTGCTGTGCATTACCTTTGCTCAGTGTCTTTCTTGCCAAAACCATTGTGGCTTTGTTTTCTAATTGCATTATTTCACTTTTTTTTTACTGTGTTACATTTTAAGGGCTGTTTAGGACTTTTATGAATGTTGGTAGCAGTCCACTTGTGTCACACTTGGAAACCTTAGCTCGTACGTATTTATTCCTCCTTTTACTCACTTGTCTTCCAAGTCTGTAGCTGCCCAGTTGCTTTGACTGCAAGGGATTGCAGCCCTTCCACTGCCCTCCTCCGGGCTGGCATCGCTCAGGAGGCTGCACAATATGGATAAGGAATGCTGATATCCTAGAAGTTGAGACAGGCACCATTCTTTGTTGTCTTTTTCGCAGAATCCCAGAATGGAGGGGGTTGGAATGGACCTCTGGGGATCATCGTGTCCAACCCCCTGCCAGAGCAGGGTCACCCAGAGCGGGTTGGACAGAATCTCGTCCAGGCGGGTTTGAATCTCTCCAGAGCAGGAGACTCCCCACCTCTCTGGGCAGCCTGCGCCAGGGCTCTGCCACCCTCACAGCAAAGAAGGTTTTCCTCATGTTGAGATGGAATTTCCCGTGTTCCAGTTTGTGCCCGTTGCCCCTTGTCCCGCCCCCGGGCACCACTGAGAAGAGCCTGGCCCCATCCTCTTGCCCCCCGGCCCGTTAGCTCTTGCTGGGCATTGCTGAGATCCCCTCTCAGCCTGCTCTTCTCCAGCTGAACAGCCCCAGGGCTCTCGGCCTTTCCCCAGCACAGAGATGCTCCATCCCCTGAGCATCTCCATAGCCTCCGCTGGGCTCTCTCCGGCAGTTCCCTGTCCTTCTGGAACTGGAGAGCCCAAACTGGACCCAGTGTTCTAACTTTCAGTTGGGTCGTTTTAGCTAAGCCAATTTTGGGATTCCGTTGGTGGCAGACGACTGTAGTGGTGGCACAGGGGAGAGGGTGTGACTGAGCAGGGAGAAAGTGGTTGGTCGTCAGAGACACCGGGATGATGGCTCCTATTAGCAGCAGCGTGGATTTAGTCCAGTTCATGCTGTAGCTGCACAGTCACTTTAAAGTCAAGTTAAATGACCAGAGGAACCCAGTGTGCCTCTTCTTCCTTTCACCCAGCTTCTGCTTCCAAATATTGTTCCCTTTTGTGGTCTCACTGCAGGAGCTGCCTGTCTGGATCCCTGTATTCTTAGATTTCTGAGTAGTAGCTGTTTGACATCCTGAAAAAAAAAAAAAAAAAAAAAAAAAAAAAA
>VYZM01013350.1:67823-91874 GCA_013398915.1 Dromas ardeola
TTGCCTTTGCTGCTTCCAGCTTTTGGCCTCGCTGCTTCCATTTTGTATGTGAAGCAATTTAGCAGGCGCTGCCTTTTTATGCCTCTCCTTTGACTTTCCTCTGTCAAATTTCTGTATGTAGCTTTGTTTCCCATTAATAATTTCTGCCTGTTAAGTGCAGTCTATTACCTACCCCTGATGCAGCTCTCAGCGGAAGCGAAAAGGAGAGTGGTGTTAAAGCACAACTAGCCAAACTGCGTGGTATAACAGCGTGGTCTCATCTTTCCGTCTTTCCATCTTTCTCAGATGTGTTAGGAGCAGTTGGGAGTTCCTGGGGTGTTTTTCCAGCAAACTCCCCTTGGCTTTGGGAAATGTCAGGCTTAATGTCATTTGACTCCTGTATGAAGCTCGACATTATTTTCTTTTTCCTGTAGAAGAACAAATTCACACCATTCTTTAAATACCAAGGTATCATTTTTGAAGCAGAGGGCAGCAGAGGTGTCTTCCTTTATAAGACTGAGGAGAGACCTGCAGAAGTCCTGTATGAGGACATTAAGTCCTGTATATAGGACACAAGTCCTAGTGACATTAATGAATGATCACAGTTAGCACTCCAGTCTGTGGCAATGTGTGCCTTTTGTTTACTTGTCGTTATTCTTTCTTTACTATCAGAAAATGGTTTTTTGACTTTACAGTGCAGCCTGAGCAAGGGAGAAATATCTCGGAGTCTCATGAAACTCTGCCGGCTGGCCAGCAGCTGCAGGGCAGCGATCTGGAGAGGTGATCTGGGCGCTCATCAGGCTGCCCCAGAGCAAGGCTTGAAGAGTTAAAGCTGGCTCTGCCTCTTAATTGTGCCCTGAAAAGTTTGAGAGATGAAGTTATTAAACTCGATAGAAAGCTAATGATCTTTACCTGCGGAAAACTAATGATCCTTACCTGCTGAAAGCTGCGCTGAGAGTGTAATTGAAGAAAAATAGAAACAACTTGACCTCATTTGGGTTTCTGTATGTAGCTGGACACCTTGCTTGTGGGGAGCTAAGTGTCTTTATTTAGTCGAGTGCTGTGACTTCAGCTCCTGCATTAAGAGCCTGTGAAGATTTTTAGTAGTTGTATGGATAAAGTTTCGGAACCTTTGGGTAGCTCTCTCTAAACACTTGCTACCATAACATATTTCCTGTGGCTTATTTTGAACGCTTTCTTCTTTACTTCTGGTTTCTCCTGTTCTGCTTGAAACCCTACTGTTACAAAATGAAGAAACCACTGCCTTTCTTTCAAAGCTGCCTGTACTTTTTCACTTCTTTAGCACCCCCATCGCTTGCTCTCCTGGGCTCACTGACTCGGAGATGACTTGCCTGATCTGTTTGCTTCCCTTGTCTTGCCCATAAGGTGGTGCCCACTTTCTTCAGGGGCTTTGTTTAATCCTCTCCAATGGCTCTTGCTTTGCCCAGTTTGACCTTGGGCTGCAGCTGTGAGTTTCACAACCAGCTTCAGAGATTTCTCTTCCACATGATAGCTGAGTGATTTAGTTAGCAAGTTCTTGCTTTCTGTCCACTTCTCTGCTTTTGATGGCTCTTTTCAGGTAACTGAAGATACGTCTAACTTCATAGGAAGCTTAATGGAAGGATTATTGGAAAAAATACGTATTTCTCTGTGCTTTGTAGAAATTTAAATCTCTGTATAGCAGAGAAAGAAACGCAAATGTGGTGTTGGAAAGTGGAGTGTTTGAGTGCACCAGAACTATTAAGCCCAATTTCAGTGTGCCTGTGCATGTTTTAACTTCTTGTCTCTCTTCCATTAAGATTCCAATACTGAATATTCAGGTGAAAATATTCCCAGCGCTCTGTACTGTCGCAGGAACCATATTCTCCTGTACAAACTACTTTGGTGTAATCTTCACAGGGGGAGTTGGCAAAAATGGATCCACTATAGCGGTAAGTACTTTGTTCTGCTGGTTACTCTTCAGCACTCTGTGGCTTTTCAGCCATCCTTTTAGTTTTTGTTTCACATAATACCTTCTACCTGCGAAATGTTTTCCTTTCAGTTCATTGCTGGCTTGGGAAAAACAAGTCAATATTGTGTGTGGGAGAATATTAGCTTTATGAGTCAAGAGTTCTAAAATTTTTGAGTGATTAAAAGTGCTCGTGGTACTTTGATATTTGCTTTTGAATTAATCATGTAAAACAGGTTATACACATACACACTCCGCCAGGGAGTTCATAGAAAAGTCCAGTGCAAAAATACATTCAGATGGAAGTTCGAGAAGATTGGTGATGGTTTTAATCTTTCTAAGAGATCTGTGCTATTCTTGTTACCAGTGAAGAAGTAGAGGTAGGGGTATCTGCACAAGGACCTTCTGTTTCAGTGGAGCTGATGATTGATTCTGGAGCCCTGGGAGTTTTCGAAAAACCAGTTCTTTACTGGCCTAATAATTATTTGCTACTTAAAAGGCTGGTTTAGTTGCTTTCTAGCTGGCACAGAAAAAGCGATAGAAGTATTGTCTCCTGTCACTTGTCAACAGTGTCACCATTGTCTGTGTGACAAGCATCAGAACTGTGCGCTTCTTGCTGCCTAAAACCTTATTTTCTCCCCCAGCACAAGAAAGGTTCAACCACGTTCTCAGCTCATGCTCGCTCGAGTTTCACCACGCTTTGTTCCTGTTAGTAGCGGTGTTCAGAAAGACATGTTTTTAACGTGATTTTAGTTAGAAACCATGCATCGCATACCACGTGAGTGTTTGGCTGCTTGAGGTTTCTTTGCAACGTGCACATTTTGTTTACCTAATGCTTTAACCTTATCTTGCTGTAGGGAACAAGCGTCCTTTCACCTTTTCTTCATATTGGGTCAGTGATCGCATTAGCTGCAATGATCTACAAGAAATCTGCTGTGCAGCTCTTTGAGAGGCATCCCTGCTTATATATACTTACTTTTGGTTTTGTATCTGCTAAGATAACGAATAAACTAGTGGTAAGTGTCCCAGAACCTTCGAGTTTCTTGTTATTGTAGTAAAATTTTTTTGTGGATTTTAAAGTTTTCTGGTTATCCCATGGACTATCTTGCATCTGTTTGTGTACTGAAGTGGTAGTTGTGCTTTACTCTCAGTAGCTTGGAGGTGCAGGGGAGCCTTTCCGCTGTGAGAAAGCGGAGTGGTAAACCTCAAGCTAATGCCATGGCTACGTAGTCAGTGCCAGTAGAGCTGACAGTTGCCCGAGTTCTGTTTCTTCCCCTTCCCCAGCTGGTTATTCACACTCTTGCAGTGTATTCATGCACATGTGTGATGAGCTGGGCTGGAACAGAGGTGGCAGAAAATCCCCCTGAGATGCAGAGGGGAGGGAAGTTTGGGAAAGGAGAGAAGGTGGCAGAGCTGCTGAGGTTTGGAATAGTTGCTCAGGGTTTAACTTAAACAATTGGAGAGAAATAGAGGTTAAAATTAACAGGTTTGTGCCAGGGAACAGATGGCAACGCTGTGGGGAGAGGAGACCCTGTTGGACAGAGTGAATGAGGGATTAAAGAACCGCTGCCTCACACCATCTCGGTTCTGCAGGCGTATGTTGCGTTGCCACATGAACTGGATCAGTGTTGGACATAAACTTCTCTTCCATTGCGAGTTATTTCTTACCAAGACCAGGTTACTAGGCAGTAAAAGCGGGGATGTGGTGTAGGACAGCCTCTGTGCACAGCGGGGGGGTGTGTGTGGGAAGGTCACACTTAGACACGAAAAGACTTGATCACCAAATTTGTAACCAGAGGGAGGTGGTGATCGTTATGGGATGGGAGCCAATAAGTGGAGTGAGAGGAACACCAAGTGTCTCTGATTTTTTGGAGATGTGGCAGCTGTGAGTTTTTGTTTCCAGGCTCAACTAAACCTTAAAATTTACCAGTCTACCAGTTCCATTTTACTGTTTTGTTTGTGGCAGGAGGAAAAAGTTTGTGGGCTGGCAGTGTTAGGTGTTTTTCCTGTAGCTACATTCTTTGTTCTAAGGAAGGAGACTTCTCTGCAAACCTTGCTTCTCCTGTAGCTCTAGACTTTCATGGCTGAAACAGTATTGCTGCTGCCACTTAATATATTAGGCCACTGATATGCGCTGATTTTATAGTAATGTGGCTTGAACTGTAACTTTTTTGGCTTTGTGTATTCTGAAATCACTCTACCTTGGGCTGGGTCTATGTTTATTTCTTAAACTTCCTTTTTTTTTTAACATAGGTTGCACACATGACCAAAAGCGAAATGCACCTGCACGACACAGCATTCATAGGCCCAGCACTATTGTTTCTGGACCAGTATTTTAACAGCTTTATTGATGAGTACATTGTACTCTGGATTGCCCTGGTAAGTATGGGCTCACTCTGCCTGTGCGTAATCATCGCAGACATTTGCATGCTCTTCCACAAATGCTGTTTTTGCCGGTTGAGCCCAGCTGACTCACCCAGAGGGCGATGGGACTGGGAACCTGCTTTACTGACTTGATTTTTAAATAGAGCTTATGCAAACAGAAGTCAACACCATTTGCTCGGTGCATAGTTTAAACAGTTTTAAAGCAATGTAGCGAATGTTCAAAGCTTAGAGTAGAATATTTTGAAGGTTTGTGTTGAAGCCTTGTTAGCAAGGGAATATATTATGCGCAGTGCAAGTGAAGTATGGCTGTGCGTTAAGCTCTTGAAAGCGTGTATGGCTGTCATTACTAGCAGCACCCATTAGGAAGAAATATCTTAAGCTAAACTCATATGTGCTCATCAAGCACTCAAGTGTTATTTACCAAAACGCAGTGTTAACCTTTTAATAAAATTGATATTTTTCTGTGTGGTTATCACCATTCAGAGTTAATGGGGCATTTCACAGTGCCTGTATAGCTCTTGTAACTGTTTTCCTTTCTGCGAGTCTAGAATTAAGAGCCTGTATTCTTACAAAGCTGGAAGAAAGGCCAGCATGTCTAGAAACTGCCTTTCTTCCTGGAGTGATTATTCCTACAGAGTTTGAGATTTAATTCGTGAAAAAAAGATGCCAGTGCTCTTATTCTGAAGGACGCAGGTGGTGTTACAGTCTTGCGTTATATACTGTGAAAACATAGATCTAAATGTGTGTCATTTTTTTCCCTTGGCAGATCTTTTCTCTCTTTGATTTGCTTCGATACTGTGTCAGTGTGTGCAATCAGATCGCTGCCCATCTGCACATCCACGTATTCCGAATCAAGTCCTCCTCCACGCATTCTAATCACCATTAGTAAACGGGGAGTCACCGTAAGGAGAAATGAGAAAGAGTTGGTTTTCTACATGAACAGATGTGAAGATATGTAGGAGACTAAGGCAAAAAGCAGATAAGAACAACGTAATTTATAATAATCAATGTTGTATAACTCTTATTCTTTGTTATCAGTAACACTCCTTCACTAGTCTCCTGCCTGAGAGAGTGAGTTCCAAGTACACCCTAGTCAACTCTACATGTAGTCAACTCTGTTGGTTCGAAGCCCGGGAAAGCATGCAGGGAGTAATGCTCTGTCTTTGTAATTACCTTGATTACAAAATAATCTATATATGGTGAATGGATCCCCAACAACCGAAGTTTCTAATGTAGTATAATTACAGCTGCAATACGACTTGCTTTTAATTTTAATATTTCATCATCTCTTAGTGAAATACTTGTTTAGTGTCCACTTGAAATTTATTTACTAAAGACCTGAGCTGGTAAAAACAGAGATATCGCACTAGCTTGTGTAGCTGAAGCAGCTGTCAAGGTTTGAGTCCAGACTGATGTGGTTCTTTTGCTTATGCATTGCTGATAAAGCGGTTTCTTGCTAAAGACTAATGCGTTGAACAGGGTTCTGTAAGCGGAAGGGATGACCGGCATGCAAAATAGTGTGTTATCTTTGTCAATTAATTTTATTTTTTTAAATAAACATTATCTAAAAAGACAACTTATTTCTCAGTTTTCTTCAGTGGAAAGACTATAAAAAGAAAATTTTACTGTTTACTTTTTTTATGTATGAAACTTAAGCAAGATTTTCTTTCTGCTCTTAATAAATAAGAATTCTGAGAGCAACAATTGTCTTCAGGTGTGTGTGTTGCTCTGTCCTACTTAGGCTTATGAAGTGCAATGCTGCCTGCTATTTAGAAAGCAGTTTTCTAATGCTTTTATCTGTGTAGTGGTGTAATTCCAGGATCTCCAAGAGCTTTCTCTGCTACATCGTGCAGTAAGTTTGGGGTGTGGTGGTGTTTCAATACCATTTTAAAGGTGGTGAACTGCACCGGGGAGGCTGAGTGAGATTTAATGGAGGGTTTAATTGCAGGACAGTGAAGTGCTGCAGTGTGTGCCGCTGACCCTGGCACTGAGGGAACTTCAGGCCCTGAAAAAAGTGCCCAGGCTTGCTGTGCGGAGCAAAGGGAGCATCTGCAGAGCAGGATCTGCCCTGGCCATCGAGGAGCCACTTGGGAGACAGTTGGTGGGAAACGGTAGGAACCCAGTGGCTGAAATCCTTCCCCTCTGACCATGAAGCATCTCAAGATGGTAGGAAAATGCCTCTATACTGAGCCACGGCAGTACCTGTAGATGGCTGCATGTGTCTCTTCTTTGAAGGAATTAAGCACAGCTAACTTTAAAAACATCAAAACAGAAAAAAACCCAACAACAATAAATCAAACCCCTCCTTGGTCACGGGAAGTGGTGAGATGTATTTCCTGTGATACCCTAGCGATTAGAAAATGTGCTCAGGAAGTGGTGAGAAAATTCAGTTCCTTCAATGACTGGAGAGGTTTTAAACCCCTTCTGGGGTACAAACCTCCGTGGGACAGTACTGGTGTCAGGCTATGGGGGATGGGGAGATCCGTCTCCCCAGGCTGTGTCCTTGCGGAGACACGGGGCTGCCTGGGCCAGAGAGAACACTGGAGGAGCATGGCTCCAGTTTAGTTGTTGAAGAGTTTTGTCTCTGTGAGGATGTTTGAGATGTCACAGGAAGTGGAACTGAGATGTTGACTGCTCCAGCTGAGCGTTTAGTGCATGGACGTGCTCTGTCTTGTGTTTTCTCTGGTTTGGTAGAATTTTGGTTCCTTCACGTGGGGCAATGCTGTTCCAACAAGTGAACTGGAGGTCACGCGTCAGGACTGGGGCACTGGGGAGAGGAGGAACTTCACGATGAGAAGGAAATTTATGTAGGCTTTGCCCTTCAACTCACAGGCATTTGTATGCTTGTGAGCAGTTATTTTATGGCAAGCGCAGCTGAGGAACCTGGCCCTGTGGGGTGGTATTGGGGGTTCCCAAAGGGTCTCTGCCAGGCTGAAGCCTGAGGCAGAGTTTGGCTCCTGCATCCTGACCATATACCTGGGGCACAGCTTTTGGTGTCCTGGAAACTTTCTGGTCCAAGTGCCCTGGTACTGGGAGCATCTCCCGTGTGTAATGTGGCAGCTCTCTCTTTAGTATAACAGTTTTAGATACAGCTGGAATTTAGATGGCTAGTTTATTTGGTTTTAACTGTATTCAGCTGGGTGAAGGTTTGACCTGGGTAGTCCAGCCTCTGCTGCTGCCCTGCAGGTGGTGAGCAAGGCAAAGTCTGCAAGGCAAAAGACTGGAAGGATTTTGAAGTGCTGAGCGCCCGTCTCCCTTCTCACAAACCATGCGTTTCTCTTCATCAGCATAAAGTGGGTGCAAAACTCAGTTGCTTGGAAAGTCCCTCCCTGGAGTGGAGGTGGTTTTCTGGAGATGCAAACAGGGAGAATCACGCTCAGTCTCCAGGGTTTAAGATTGAGCTGCTCCAAAGAATTTGTCACTGATACTTGAGACTGGTGAATAACTGAAGTCTTTAAAGGGTTGTCTAGGACTAAACTTTCATTTATTAAAACATGCCTAAGCTAAAGCCTGCTGATGCAATAGAGCACCTTTTCCTGAGCTTTTCACTACCTGGAAGTTTGAATGCCCTCTGTGTTCAGCCAGCCAGAAAAAAAATTCCCATTTCTATCCTGATAAAGTTTCAGTGTTAGCAGGGAATAGTTACTGCTGGTAATCCAAGGCTTATAAAGTGTTACTATGGATATAGGTCTTGTATAAATGCCTGTAATAAATAATGGAATAAATGAACTTTACCCCGGCACTTGCACGTTACAGTACTGTCTCATTTGTGATCACAGCTTGTAGAACTAAGGCTGCTCGAGGAGCCGAGAAGTGGAACAGGAGTTTTACTGGCTCAGCTTGATCTTGTGACATGCTTTCTCACTTTCTGTTGCGTTCCAAGACACTTAGAAGGAAGAGCTTTTGCAGCAGCAGCCTGTTGAGCTTCCTGGAACACCTGTGTCTGAGTGTACTCCCTTCAAAACAAATAGAACTGGTGCCCTGTTAAGTTAGTTTTCCCGTATAACTGAAAATTTCCACTTGGTGTTGGAGGGTTGCCTCTTCTAAGAACTGGTGAAGGAGTTCCCTTGCTCTGGCAAGGAGATTAACAGGAAAAGACAGGTCAAGATACCCCACGGCCTGTTTATCTTCCGTTTATCATGCGAGTGGCAGTTTTCTTTCACACTAGTATTTTTCTGTTATTTCCTCCCTACCCTGCATGCACCAGGTACACCCAGCGCTGCTCTCCCCCATCCTTGAGCTTGGAATGGAGTTGCAGAGAACTTTCATCATTTCTAGAGAGCAGGAGGTGAAGACTGCAACAATTTTCAGAGGTTATAGCCAGGTGGGAAGTGATCTGAGGTAGGAGCTGTGTCTATTATCATGCTGGAGCAATCAGAACGCACTTAGCAATGACGGCTGCATTGACTCTGGTAGGTTAAATATGCCCAGGACTGTTTGCTGGCACTGAGGCCGGCTGGCAGAGGGTGACACATGCCATAACATGAAATTTATCTTGAAGCAGGGCAGCTGCGTAGCAGGAATTGAACCGCAAATCAGGAGCGATTCTTGAGCTGACTCCCAAACCATGCCCGGGAGTTGTTTGCACGAGTGTGAGTTGGCTAATACTACGCTGGGAACTATGTTAACAATTTAGCAGAATAAATGAGCACTTTCCAGTTCAGGGAAAACATTTCTTGGCACCGTTTTATTGACTGTTGGAGACTGTAGATCAAGCGTTAGACGAATCTTGACAGGAAGAAGGATTTAAAAATACGCTGGGAGTTTTGCTGATGCGCTGCAATGTGACCTGAGCCCAGCTGGATGCGTCCGCGCTCCTGGCAAACCCTGGTGTCTCCAGCAGCACGCACAGTGCCCCCACTTACAAGCAGGTGGTTTGAGAGAGGCAGGCCAAGTTCAAAGGGATAAATAGGGTATTTTATTCAGCATCTGCCCCTTCAGCACAGTGTATTCTTTCTTCACCCATCTTGATCAATCACAGGGATGCACATACTTCTTGCAATATGTGGCCTGTCCGCTCTCCAAGCGTTAAAGGGAGGGCATTAAAGCTCTTGCCAGATTGCACCAGTCAGGTGAGTGAGCAAGCGTGATAATATCAAGCTGCTTTTCAACGTCCAGGCCAGCCCAGCTCAAGAAACCCATAAAACTTGCTGATCAGGAACGACATCGGTCACGCAAGGCTTAGGAAACAAGAACAGAGCTGTCAGGAAGAGTAAGAGCATACTGGAAGGGAAAAGGTGTGAGAGGGGTGCGTGGGGAGATTTGGGGCAGATTATGCCCCCAGGCTTGTTTTCTTCCTTTCCAGCGTCTTCAGCCACCACCTGTAGCTCTGAGGCTGCTGCTGCGTGGTGGGGAGAGAAGTTAGTGCCGGAAAAGTGCCTGGTTGCTCCTGTTCCTCTGTCCCCGTTCCTGCTGTCCCCTTTTGTCCTCCTGCAGCCAACCGAGGAGCTGAGCTGAGAGCTGATGTGCTTCCCAAAGGATGCTTTTCTGGGCTGGTCACTGGGAGTGGATCTAGGTCCTTTTTTCCATAACAATACTAAAAGGAAAAGTGCTTTAAGTAACTTAAGATCATATTTCAACCTATTCTATTTTCAGCAGGTCACACAAGGTAGCACCAACCCTTCAAACTGTCTGTAGTTAACCCTTGCTGACATCTGTAGCACTAGCTACATTCAAACAATTTATTTTTTTTTTTTAAATTTAAGGATCAGGCTTTGTGTATCTCTTTTCTTTTCAGCAGCTAAGGAATAACCTTCTATTACATTTTTCTCTGGCAGGAATTAAGCAACCACACAATCCAATCCCGTATGTGATGTCTAATTCTTCTTTCTAAAGAGTTACTGCCAAAGCAAGGTCCACTTCCCATTTTTCTCAATTTCTTTACACTTCGCAACAAAAAAGGTCAGCATCTTTGTAACAAACAAGTGGGAGAAGGAGGTGGCAAGTGATCTTTTCAAAAGGGACAATTCTTGATAGGTGCCCTTGATTTTCCACACACACATACAATTTTCTGCTGCCAGGTGAGCTTTTTTAAATGAACACAGAAAAAGACCACTGACCTTTAATTTCCTGTAGTTAACCTGTCACACTCTCTCTACCCATGAGGGAGAACTTGTGGAGCCAGAGAAGATACCTGCAGTGCCAAAAATCCCCATTTTTTATTTTTTTCTTGTGCCCACCCTGCAAACACACAGAGGGGCTGAACAAAAATCAAGAGTTTTCTTTCAGCAGGGCTGGAGAGTTTCATTGCTCTTCAGTCTGTACCCTCTGTCCAAGCGCGTTTCTGTCGCTTATATTTGTGCATGACTGCACAAATAGCTACTTCGAAAAATAAATGCCCTTTACATCAGTCTTGTTTTTCTTTGCTGTTCAACAGCTCTGAAAGCGAGAGCTGTCTGGCAGGCAGCCTGCTTATTTTTTAGTGTTTGTGTAAAACCTCTCACCGTGGCATTCAATGCCACTGCAAAAGTGATATTAAGCTATATTTTTTAGAACATCTGCACGTGTTGCATGTGTCTAGTGGGCACTGGGGGATGCAGCAGTCTGGCTACAACAACCCGGAGAGGAGGATGAAGCTCTGCCTTCAGCACCAGCCCTTGCTGGGAGAAGTATCTGGCCCTGGTTTGCTTGGGAAGGAACCAGCAGAACCAGCCAGCACCAGCTCTCCCTGCTGCAATATTTATTCCCTGGATGAGTGCATCAGGGAAAGGGGGAGAACCATAATTTAGCTTTCCACCTGCTGCAGGCATCGCGTTTCTGAGTCGGCGCTTCAATGAACTGCAAGGTTCAAAAGAAATTGGCATCAAAACCAGAAGCGCGGAGGATGTCGACATGTTTTACTACTGGATTTAACAAATACTTCCTCTCTCCCCAAAGCTGTTGATCAGCCATTTCCCCCTACTACAAAACATGGCCCTGCGGCCTTCACAGTTTGCTTACAGCACAAATAAATAACCTGTTGGAGAAAAAATATTTTTTTTTTTTTTCAAAGAGCTAAAGTGGGCTCTAAATAGTACCAACGGACCAGACAGCTGCTATAGAGGAAACCGCTACAATCCACTGCAACTGTTCCTGCCGGTGTTTAACAATGAGCATATCTGGATAGAAAATAAAGAAAAACAGTCATTAATAATAGAAACCTCAGAAACTTATTCGATAGGCTGTTACTTATTTGCAAAACCTAGCTTTGTTTTAGTTAGAAATAACACTATTTCCTACTCATCTTCCCCCCCCCCCCAACAATCACTCTNNNCCCAACAATTACTCTACACCCTTTGCTGTCCTGTGCCAGCTCCCCGCCTGCTCTCCCTCGCTGCCTGAGGTCCTGCTGGGGACACAGACTCGACGCGGTGCTGGGAGCCACCGTTTGTCCCTCTGCTAGCAAGATGGGAAAAGAAGTCACAGCCCGCTCGCTAGCTCTGTGCAAAGGAGTTTTCCAGTGCAATGACGCCCTGAGGAAAAAAAGAAAGGGTAGAAGCTGGCGTTCGGTGCTGCCCACGCAGCCCGTGAGTCTCAGAGGGGCAGGAACCGTCGGGCAGATCCAGTAGAGTCCAGCCGGCTCTGCCCTCGGACGGGGCACGCGTCGGGTCTGCGCAGCGCGGTGCTGCTGGCGGGGACCGGCTGCATCCCAGCCCTGCTCTCCTCATCCCAGGCTGGGCTTCAGGAATCCCTTCGGTGCTTCTTCTGTTCATGGTACTCTGTTATTTTCTGCTGGAAATAGGCTGTGGGTGAGAAAAGGTCGTTAGTGAAATGCAAGTGTTCGGGCTGGGGAGGAGGCAGGCCTGCCAAACCGCGCTGGGTTATGGACCACGGCACCCGGGTGAGATCGGGGTTGTTGCAATCCTTCTCACCCACCCAAAATGGGCTTTATTATGCTGGGTTAGCCTAAGTTTTTAACCTGCTCCTGTTCAGTTTTTGTTTCCTCTCCAACCAGCAAGGAAGAAAAAAAGCAGGAGACCCTAAGAATGCAAACAGCCAAAAAGGTGACGTAGGCTGGGAATATAAAGAGAAAAAAGCTGGGATTGTGCCATCCTTCTCTCCCAACCCCAGGCAGACCCAGGTCCGTGCCTGCCCTATGAATTCTGACCCAAAAGGGCAGAGGAAGCAACCGAGGTGGTGCCCTGGGTGGGCTGCAGATGGGCTGGAGACAGACCCACCATGGGCATGTCTCTGGCCACCAGTAGATGTTTTGAGTGGCTTCCTCAACCTCTGTCACCCGTTTGTCCTTGTCCGGGGCTGGGAGGAGGCTCAGCTCTGCCCAGTGCCCTGTAAATCCCCTGGAAGGGGAAAGGACCAACCCAGTTGCCGTGGATCCGCGCCGGAGCCGGTGGCAGAGATGACTCAGGGCTCGCAGGCAGTGCAGCCAGGAGCCAGCTCCCAGCTGCTGCCTGCATCCAAGCCAAATATTTGTGCTGCTACTGGCATGTTTGCCTAAACACTGAGCTCTCAGTAAGCCTGCCCCGTCCCCAGTCAAGCGACAAGATCTAAAATGAGCCCAGGGATTTTTTCTGATTGTTTGACAGGGACAGAGAAATGCGGCTGTTGAGAGCAAACGGGTGCTACTCGCTGCCCTAAGCATCCTCAGCCTCAAGCTTCATCCCTCTCCAGGCACGGGGCACCTCTTTCCCTTAACCAAATCACAGAATCCCAGACTGGCCGGGGTGGGAAGGGACCTCTGGGGATCATCCGGTCCAACCCCCTGCCAGAGCAGGGTCACCCAGGGCAGGTTGGACACAATCGCGTCCAGGTGGGTTTGAATCTCTCCAGAGACGGAGACTCCCCACCTCTCTGGGCAGCCTGTGCCAGGGCTCTCAGCAAAGAAGCTTTTCCTCATGTTGAGACGGAATTTCCCGTGTTCCAGTTTGTGCCCGTTGCCCCTTGTCCCGTCCCCGGGCACCACTGAGAAGAGCCTGGCCCCATCCTCTTGCCCCCCGGCCCGTTAGCTCTTGCTGGGCATTGCTGAGATCCCCTCTCAGCCTGCTCTTCTCCAGCTGAACAGCCCCAGGGCTCTCGGCCTTTCCCCAGCACAGAGATGCTCCATCCCCTGAGCATCTCCGTAGCCTCCGCTGGACTCTCTCCAGCAGTTCCCTGTCCTTCTGGAACTGGGGAGCTCAAATAGCCCAGGACGTTGCAGAGCTCACCCGACCAGAGAAGGAAGGAGAAATGGGGCCGTTTACCTTCCTGTGGGATCCTGCTCTTTTCTGCTTCCTCAATAAATAGGGAGAACATGTTTGTCTTCACAAACTTCTTCACAAACTTGCGGTTTGTCTTGGAGGCGATGGCTTTACAGAAGGCTCGCTCCTGGAAGATGCCCGAGCCATTTTTACTCCATTTGATGTGTGAGGAGTAGTGGCCAACCATTCGGACAAAGAACTGCACGAAGGCTTCGGAGACGAGCGCGTTCACCTGCTCGGATGCTGGTAGAGGACACGGAGATGAGAGGTGGGGATGAGACCTCTGAGCATAGAAAGGACGGACCCATTTTAACTGGTCTCTGCGTCCCGAGAATTTATTTGCTTAAAACCTCCCTCTGCCAGTAAAAAAAGATCAAACTAATTTTGCTGAGGGAGCACTATCTGTGTTTCTTTTCCCATCTTTGTGGGAAAAATCTAATTTTTTTCAGCAGAATTAATTGTTCCTGCTCTCATGTTTTGCAGGACAAGAGAAAGGCCAAGGGGTTCCTCTCCTGTGGCTGCCTTTTATTGCAAATTGGGGCAGAAACATCCCCGGCCAGGTCTTTTTAGGCAAACCATTTCGCTGAGGACTCTGGCCATCTGCGGAAGGCAGCTTGCATCCATTTTACCGTATATAAAAGAGTCGTCCTTACTGTGCACGTTGTTGTTGTTGTTGTGCCTGTTCAGAGACGTCAGCATCTCGTTCTGCAGCTTGATGGGCAAGATCTCCTCCTCATCGCCCACCTGGAAGGCAACGGGGCTGTGAAGCGCCTGGCTGCGGTGGGAACCCGTCTCAGATGGCCGCGGGTGGTGCAGCCCATCAGCAGGGCTTTCTGACAAGCTTATGATTTAATTATCATCGCAGGGTGCTGCGGGGATGCTGGGAGGGGGATGCCCAACACACGGCCTCGGCTGCTCCAGCTCACAACAAGACAGACACGGTGGCTGGAGACATCCCTTCGTGGGACATTTCCCCCTGGATGGGTGACACTGAGATGTCTCTGACCCCAAAACGTGACAGAAGCCAAGTAGCTGGCACCGAGGGGGAAGGGGACCCTTCCCGGGGCTACACAGGCCAGGTGACCCCCCTCTAGCCCAGCACGGGGGGACCTACCGCCCGGAGGATCTTCCCTTCGCAGAGGTCAACGATCAGAGCCTGAAAGAGAGCAGAGAACGACCAGGTTTAGCCCCACCAAGGCATCCGGGCTTCCTCCCACCCGCGCTGGGGTCAGACCGCTGTGTCTGCAGCCCACGGGGGCGGCAGGAGAGGGATCGGTCCCTCAGTGCTGGAGGGACCCACCCAGGGGGACCAGGGCATCCCCCCAGGGACCGTGTTTGCCCCAGGCTCGGTGGCTGTCCCCACGCAGCTTCTCTCTGCTTCTGCAAGGTTGGGATGATGCCAACAGGCAGCCTGGCTGACAGGAGCTCCCTGAGCCCCCAGGGTCAGGGCTGCGGGTCCTGGGGTGGCCGGCAGCACCCGGGGGGACAGGGGGGTGTCGTCCCAGGTGCCAAGAGGAGGGGGACATGCAAGAAGCCCCAAACTCCAGCCTCCCTGGATGGGAAAAGGGCACAACCAGAGCCTTCAGCCCGGCAGTGACCCAAACCCAGGTCACGGACTAACCGATAGCTCCATCCAGATGCTTCCCCCGCCCGGCTGAAATACCTCCTCCATCGGCTGGTCCAGGACCCGCTCCAGGTGCCGCATCTGGATGCCAACCATGAAGGGCGTGGGGCAGCAGACGGTGTCGAGCAGGCACTCAGGGACCACGGGGATGTAGGTGTGAGCCCAGGTGAAGGGGTAGAGGAGAGCAGCCACTGCGTGGATGCACTGCGACAGGACGCTGCGGGACAAGGAGCCACCATGGTGGCATCGCATGAGGATTTCACCACTTGGAGGGAACATCCCACCCCGAGCTCAGCTGCATCCTGCGCTCCTTCAAGGGTTTGGGTTTTTTTTTTTTTTGGTTCTATTTTAAACTAAACAGATCAGGACTCACCTCAGCTCCTCCGCCAGGAAAATGAGCCGTCGCTCCAAGACGGCAGAGGCGAAGATGTGCAGGATGAGGTGGGGGCTGAGCCGCTGGAGCAGCGCCTGAAACTCCACGTGCTCCAGGTGGGCGTCCACGGGCCGCGTGAGCTCGATGAGCTGCGGAGGGAGAGCCACCAAACCCCGACTGAGGAGGTGGAACCNACCCAGAGTTTGCAGCATCTGCATCACGTCCCTCTCTGCAAGGGACAAACCTCTCTTTGTCCTGTCTGGAGATTTGGGCTGTACAGTGCTGAGGATGCAGGGGAAGCCAGCAGCGATGTGCGCTGTGGGGTTTATTTACTGGGGCACTGGATTTTTAACCAAAATGCCTCTTTTCTCCAGCACTCACAAGGGGACATACCCCCGTCTCAATGGCTGACAGCTCATCTGTGAGCAGGAGCAGAGAACGTCGCCCAGGAAAGGGAGGAGGGATGAGGGCATGACTTTTGCTATAAAAACCACAAAAACTTCCTCAAAAGCCTCTCTGGGAGAGCCAGCTCCCCTCATCCTTGCTAGGGTGGCCCAAAAGTGAATTTATCTAATGGATATTTGCAGGTAGTCTGTCTATTCTGCTGGCTTTGCCCCAGACAAGAGTCTCACAGACCCGATGGACACCTCTGCCCCGCTGCGGGCAGCCCCGAGACGGCGACCGCTCAAGGGTTAAGAGGATTGTGCAGCTCCTGACACAGTCCTGGCCCCTCTCCCCAGCTTCACACGGGGGAAAATCCCCCTCTTCCATGTGCCAAATGCCTTTCCAGCAAAACAGCATCTTCCCAGCCAACAGCACAGGGCTTGGCTGGGCTCCGCAGCCCCTTTCCAGCACAAATCCTGCACCGTCCCCAGCTCCCAGCTCATGCAGTACCCAGGATTTATTTTTCACCCTTTTCCTTGTTTTCTCACTCATCTCCTCGACTTGCTCCAGTCCCTGCCTGGAGCCCCAAAGCGCAGCTCTTTCGAAGAACCCTCCTCGCCGCGTCATCCGCAGCCGTGCTCCCTGCACCCTGGCCGGTGGCCAGAGCATTGAGCAACCTGCAGAGAGCCCTTGCACAAGCCTTCCTGGATGAAGAAATCTCTTGCAATTTGATAGCCAGCTGCCAAATTGCACTAGCGAGGAGGGATCTTGCTCTCGGACCCACCCTGGCAGGCCGAATTTTTGGGATGTTCAGCACTGAGGTTATTTTGCCCACTGCCGGGGCAGATCCTCCCCCTTTTTCCACCCCAGCTTGGGCACAAGAGAAAGAAAAAGCAGAAGAAAAGGCGCTGCCTGTGCGAGCCCGGGCCGTGCGTGGGCGACTAGAGCCTTGCGGGCACCGTGCCCGTATCAGATCTCTGTTTCACAGGTAAAGGCTGGGTTTCCGCATGCCTGTGCCGTGCCGGCTGACGGCTTGTGATGCTCAGGAGGCCGGGAGCTGAGCACCGCGGTGGGGAGGGGACATCGTGACACCACACAATGGCCCTGGCACCACCGCGCATGCCCCGACGTCCCCGTGTGCCGCACCTGGAGGTGCAAATGCCAGCGCGGGAGCTGGGTGCGGGCAGCCCCAACCAACGGCCCAGCTCTGACGTAAAGGCTGTGCAAGCACCGACGTGTCAAAAATGGGCGTCCGGGGAGAGTTTTGTGCTGGCAGGTCCAGCTCAAGGCTGATGGAACTGCAAAAATGCTTCTTGGATGGAAATATGGGGCAGCGTCACCTGTGGATGGGCTCTATCCTCCTCCTCACTGCTTGCTGCCCTCCTCCTGGACGAGGAAGGAGGTGGCACCAATATTCCCAGGGCATGAGGCCTCCGCCAGCCCAACCCACCACCCACTGCTCCAGAGAGCACTGCTCCAGTGCTGCTGGTGTGGAGGATGCTCCCAGAGATTGCCAGGGCTCCCCATGTCACAGCAGTCCAGAGGGTGCCACTGTGTCCCCCAGACCCCCACCAACCTCCGTGCCCGACTCGGGGATGAAGCTTTTAATGGTGACGGTTTTCCCTGGAGCTGGGAAGGGCGATTCCCGAAGGCCCTGCATGAAGGGGTAAATCACCGCCATGGAGATCTGGCGCCTCTTCTCCACCTCGTCCAAGATCTGGGGGAGAAAAAAAGTGAGCTGTGAAACCCTGGCAGGCAACAGGGTGGCTGCCTGGGCCACCACCGTGGCAGACGGGGCCACCACATCCCTACCTTGGAGAAGAGCCCGAAGCAGCCCAGGCAGCTGATGATGCAGAAGACCTCGGGGAGACGGACACCACGGCCGGATGGCTGGAAGAGGATGGGAAAAGGCTTTGAGCATTTCCCAGCCCCACTGCACCAGCTCCACGCTCTCCCTAGAGATGCCCCCTGGCCCCACTCGCCCTCCCCAAGGTGCCCAACCACCCACTGGGGGATTTTCAGAGCCGGGGCAGTTGATACTTTCAGGATGCAGTTGATGCTGTAAAAGCAGAGGGTGCCTGTAGAAGGCAATTCAGATGCCAAAGCTGTTAATCATTTTGGTGCAAAGCCCTCTGGCATATTCTCAAACTCTCCTCCGCCCCAGATACACGTCCTTCAAGTCCTCCTCCCTCACCATCCTTGAGGCTAATCCTGCCTCCTACTGAAACAGGGACCAGCGGGAAGAGTGCCCCGGCTGTTTTTCCCTTTCCACCTGGATTATCCTGGGTCCGTTTGCTCTCTGCACTTTCGGCCCTCCAGACACCCAGTGCGAACAGCCAAAGCTCACCCCTGGATACAGAAGCGGGCAGGTTCCCCAGGGAACAACAAGGTGGTGGGATCCAGCAAGTCACCGAGCTGTAGCATATGGTCCTGTGGCTTTATGTCCCTACTTAATGAGCCTGTGTGTAAATCGGCAGCCAAGGAAGCCCTCCACTGCATCTCGCAGCCCCCGAGCTGGCGAAATCCATGGTCTGAGAAAGGCACCCACTGCTCAGAAGCAATTTTGGGGGATGGGGCTGAGGGCACCTGGCTCCTTGGCACCTGGATGGGCACACACACATGCCCATCCTGATCCTGAGTGGGATTTGCAGCCGTCCTGACCACTGTGGCCAAGGGAAAGGAGCCAGGGAAGCTGCGGAGATCAGTGGGGAGGCAGCAACCACTGGTATGGGGAATGGCACCTCCCAACCTTCTCATCTCCTGGCTGCATTTCAGGACAGCCCTGGGCTACAGCAAACACTGCTTCCCCCCCCCCCCCCCCCCAGAATCACAGACTGGCAGGGGTTGGAATGGACCTCTGGGGATCACCCAGTCCAACCCCCTGCCAGAGCAGGGTCACCCAGAGCAGGTGGCACAGGAACGCGTCCAGGCGGGTTTGGGATGTCTCCAGAGACGGAGACTCCACCACCTCTCTGGGCAGCCTGTGCCAGGGCTCTGCCACCCTCACAGCAAAGAAGTTCCTCCTCATGTTGAGATGGAACTTCCCATGGTCAAGTTTGTGCCCGTTACCCCTTGTCCTGTCGCTGGGCACCACTGAGAAGAGCCTGGCCCCATCCTCCTGACACCCATCCTTTAAGTGTTTATAAGCATTGATGAGATTCTCCCCGCTCCTTTCCTCCATCCAGCATCCAACTGGTGCCCCAGCAGAAGAAAGGTCCAAAGAAATCCCTTTGGGCACCCCTTCGCTGCTTGTCATCATCTTTGCCAAGGCAAGTGGCTTTCTAAGGCATGTCCCCAAGAGTTGTACTTTGGGCATGGCAAAAGGCATCGTGTCCCACCATGGGGATGGGGTGGCATGGCCACCACCGGCCCAGCGATGGGTGTAGGGGTGGTGGGATGCTCACCAGCAGCCGCCTGCAGTAGCCGATCTTCCTGCTGCCGTCCACGTTGGTCAGGACGAAAGAAAAGGTTTCACTGCAAGGAGACACAACGCATGGGGATGGGACGGCTCTTCCAGCCCGCAGCCCTTGGGGGTACAGCAGCACGGGGTGGGAAACCACGGCCAAGACCCCACAGTGAGGCAGGTACCTGGTGAACTCAGTGACGGGGGCCCAGTTGTTGCCGTCGGGGAAGCAGAAGAGGGGGATGGCTTTCAAGAGACGTTCCTCCTCCTCCTTCTGGCCCTTCAGCAAGTTCTCGCGCTGGAACGAAGTGATGCCAAGAGTCAGGGTGATAGAGGGTGCCCATAGCCCCAGGGGGATGGGATGGGATAGAGTGGGATGGGATGTGTCCCAGAGCAACCCCCAGCTCAGACCAAAGCAGAGGGTGCCTGCACATCCCTGGACAAGCATTTCCCAAATATCCAATTTTTGACTATTATACTGCATGAAGAGTGGGGCAAAGCAGAGGCAGCAGGGGCCCCGGGGTCTCCTCCTGTGCCACCTCCCCAAGGTGTGGTTTCCCTTTTTGGGACAGGAGACCAGGGACCACCCGGGATTTTCCTCATGGGGTTTGTGGCCCAGGGCTTGGACCACAGGGAGGGACAGATAGTCCCAGCAACCCCAACCCACAGCAGGCAAAGCTCTGGGGCTTGGGTCTGCGACTCCAGGGCACGGGGTCTTTTTCTGTTCTACTCCTCCAGTGATGGGGAAGGAGCAACATCCCCTTTTTCTCTAAATTCAGAAAACTCATCTTCCCGAAAACACAGGACTAAATACCTTTGGGAACTGGTAGGTTATCTTGGGTTCGTAACGTCCATCTGACACCTTCTTCAGCGACACCACCACCAGGTACTCGAAGAAAAACTGTCCAGCAGAATAGAGGACGGAGCTCCGCTCTCCTGGTTTCCCCTGCTGCACCCGCGAGGGGTTGTTTTCCTTCTTTCCTTCCTTCTTTCCGTCCTCCTCTTTTCCTTCTGTAGCCGAAATTAAAAAAAAAACACAAAAAACAGCAGAGTGAAATGAAAGGCCGGGAGGCATCCTGATGGCAGGAGAGGGGGTGCAGAGCTACACATGAACCGGCCAAAGCAG
The DNA here is from genome assembly GCA_013398915.1 of Dromas ardeola. Taxonomy (NCBI): domain Eukaryota; kingdom Metazoa; phylum Chordata; class Aves; order Charadriiformes; family Dromadidae; genus Dromas; species Dromas ardeola. Next base: position 88,219 of record VYZM01013350.1, read on the forward strand.
CTGGAGGGCACCGGGACCTGGTGCACAGGGTGTTTTCCTCCCTGACAGTGAACAGCCGGGGACATGCCAATGCAGGACATGGAAAGGGAAATGGCTTTTATGAGTCTTTTGGAGAAAATCAAAGTGCCGTCAGACACTCACAGCCCTCCTTCGCCCCATCCCAGGGTGGGCAGAGGGACTCCCAGAGCAAAGCTGGCACGTGGGATGGCGGAGAACAGACGGTCTCTGCAGAAAGCGTCTGCGCGAAGGTGTGGGAATGCTTTTATAGCAGTTAATTTTATTCCCCTAGGGAAAAAAAACATCAAACAAACAGCACAGACCTTGTCTGAACACCTCCAAAGGCTCCAACAAAGATGAATCCCAACCTTTCCCTGACAGATATCCTCAGTCCTGGGAACAGATGGTTGCAAATGGGATACTCGAGGGCTTTCCCTAAACCACAGCTCCCAAAGCAAAGCAGTTCCCTGAGATTACACCCCATTTCATGTTCAGCCGGTTGGGAAGGGCGGCTGGTGCGCGTCAGCCATCACAACCCGAAAAACCAGAAATAAGAGTGAAAAGAGCCCGAGCCGACATCTCCAAGGGCTTTGGGATGATCATGGTGGGTCAGCAAGATCCGAGGGCTGGGAAGGAGAGGCGTTAAATGCCGATGAGAGGCCATAGCCAGGCCATGCCACAGCTCTTCCCTCTCCCAGCAGCCGCTTGCGACTCCAAATCCCCAGTTCCTGGCACTGAAACTGCCCCGGGCTTGGTCTTGGCTCTGATTGTGGCGCGGAGCTAGAAGAGAAATGCTTGAGCAGCTCCTAGGAATACCAGGCAGGAAAATAAATGCGTGGCTGGATGAAAAAAATGACTCTTGCAAATTTTCCCCGCATCCTGGAGTTTAGCCCTGGGCTCTGTGTGTTGTGACGCTGCTCGGCAGGCCAAGGCATGGTCATGGCTGGCTGCTCCCATCCTCCTGCTCCCCCATGCATGACATCCTCCTCCAGAAGCAGTGCTGGTGGACACCCCGCCCTGTGTATCGCCTGGGCTCCTTTAATCTGGAAACACCTTTCCAGCCTTCGCTCCAGGTCATTGGAAGCTGATAGGAGCAAAAAGCTCATCCGAGGAGGTGACACTCAGAGTCCCATCATGGAATGTCCCTTCCCAGAAATGCCTTTCCCAGCTCGGGGAGGGGAGATGTGCAAAGCTGCCTCCGCATGCACCCCGAGGCCGCTCCACCTCCGCATGCAAAGTCCTTCCTCTTGGCAAGGTGAAATTCATCCCAACGAGGTCCCTCCACAGCAGGGGAAAACCCAGGAGCATCCCGGGGGCGAGACTCATCTGCAGACACCTCTGGTTTGTCCTCGGCGGGGTCAACCGGGTGACAGCCCAGCAAAGTGCTCCGGAACAGGGCAAAAAGGTCAACAAGATGCGCTTTGCTGCTTCTGCTCCTCCTTGGGATGCTCCAGCAATGGCTTCAGCAGTTCAGTGCCCCCTACGGGGCCAGGGCATGGGTTGTTGCTGGGGAGACCCCGGGGAACAGGGCTGTGCAGCGGGGAGGGCTGCTGGCATCCCCCATGCTCAGTTGTTTTCCCACCGCAGATTGCCAGGCTAAATCCTGCCTGTCCAGTCTCATCCTGCATTTCGGAGAACACAAGCCGCGCTCTCAAGCAAGGGCTGGATTTGCATCACGTCCATGGTGTTCTCAAACAGTCCAGTAGGACCCACTGCTCCGGGGAGACTGGCCGTGCTGGGCTGTGGGTCTGCGCCTCGCAGACGGACCCCACGCCTGCCCAAAGCGTGGCCTGGCGTGGTGAGCCCTGCCGAAAGCACGGCATCACCCGGCAGCGCTCCCCGGCACCGGGACTGGTCGCAAAGTCCACACCGGCAAAGCGTAAATCCCTCCAGGACCATAATACTCCATCCCTGGGCTGGAACATGAGTTCTGGGGATGTACGGGGCCATGCGCCATCGTGCAGCATTGGACGGGTTTAATGTGGCATCAGAGGTCCCAGCACTCCCCAAAACCATCAGGATTCACAGTCCCAGGGATAAACCACTGTCACAAGGGCTTTGGCCAACAACTCCCGGAGCCCAAGCGGGGAAGCCTTGGGGGCCACCCCCAGCCCCCAGCAGCAGGCGCATCCCCTGCGAGGAGGTGATCGAGTCAGGCAGCCGGGGGGACTCACCCAGCTCCTGGATGGAAAGCAGCTGCCGGTGCTGTGGAGTTTCACCCCCGCCTCTGCCGGGCACAGCAAGGGCAAAGGCTGCCGCACTGCTCCCGGCCCATGTGGAAACGGCACCGGGGCCGCCGGCGTTAAAAGAAAAAAGACTTTTTGCTGCACAAACCAACTTCCTTGACGAGAGCGGGGTTTTCTTATCAGCCGAGGGCTGCGCTCAGCCCCACATTGTGATGTGGCACAACCTGTTTCTTTCCTCCTGGAAAACTCCCGGGCTGCGGCATGCCAAAATCTCCGGGTCCGGGACAACCGTTTGCGGGGGAGCTCAGCTTCCCACGCCGTGCTGCCACCCACCAGCCCCAGCAGAGAGGAACAGGCTTTTGCTTTAGCAAAGCTTTTCTGCTGAGCTCAGAAAAACAGATATCGCACCCAGAGCAAGAGCCAGCCAGCACTAAACAGACATGAGGGGGGAACTTGCGGTGAGCCTCCCCCCCAAATCCACAGGTTGCCCCAACCTGCTCTGCTGTGGCTTGAGATAGGGCAGGCAAGAAACCCCCCCAATTATCCACCCTGTGTCTCGAAAAAGCTCACAAATCCCAAAGGACCAATTTCTGCATCATCCTCTAAAGGCTCCGCAACACCGACCTGCCTGGGGAGCACCGTGCCTGGCATCACGGGCCGGACCTGGCACGTCCTGGATCATGCAAAGGGTTCGTGTTGGCCACTTTGCCCGAGATGCCACGCTCCGGCGTGCCCTGCGACGCTGCGTGTGGTGGGAAAATGGCTTTTGGGGTAATAGGAAGCCTGTGGGGCTGCCCCTGGCATGGGATAAATCCCCGGGGGACTGGGAACCACCCCCCGCCAGGGGATAGGGGTTTGGGGACTCATTTGGGACGGGGACGGCTCCCACGGGATGGGGTGCAGCTCCCGGGCTGGAGTAAGCCCCTGAGGATGGAGCAAGCCCCGGGAGATGCGGTAAGCCCCGGGGACAGACGGCCCGAGCTCCGTAGGGTGAGCGCGCACAGTCAGGGCTGGAGGGGACCGAGTCGGTGCCGGTCCCCGTCCCCGTCCCCGTCCCCGTCCCGTCCGTCCCACCGGCGTGGCCGCGCTGCGCTGCCCGGGAAAGTCCCCGCTCCGCCGGAAGCCGTCGGGTCCCGCAGCCGCGGCCCCGGAGCTGGCACCGGCACCGGCACCGGTCCCGGCACCGACACCGACATCGATATCGCCACCGCCACCGGCACCGCCCCCGGCAGCCCCCGGCGCGGGGCTGCGCTCCCCGGTGTCCCCTCCCGACCCTCACCTCTGCGGCCGGAGCGCCGCAGGCTCCGTCGGAAGAAGTTGCCGATGGAAGCCATGGTGGCCCCGGCGCGGAGCGGCCCCGGTGTGGCCCCGGTGCGGCCCGGCGGGGAGGGCTCGGCTTCCGCCCGCTGCGCTTTCGCTTTCCCGGGGGAGGAGGGACGGGGCGGAGAGGAGAGGAGAGGAGAGGAGAGGAGA
>VYZM01013350.1:91998-106479 GCA_013398915.1 Dromas ardeola
AGCGGGGGTTGGGGGGGGACCTCACCTGGCACCGAGAGCCCGCCCCGGGAGCGGGGACACCTGGGCACGGAGATCCCGGAGCGCCGGGCACGGGGAACCGGGCGAACTGCGTGTGGGGGTCCCGGGAGCATCGGGAAGGGGGGAGCCGGGAGCGCCTGGTTGCAGAAGAGCCGGGAGCAGCGGGCACGGGGATACCGGCAGCGCCGGCCACGGAGAGCACCGGGCACGGCGGTCCCGGGGGCACCGGGAATGGGGGAGCCCGGAGCACCCCTGGTACCAGGAGGAGCTGGGCTTGGGGGAGCCGGGACAACCGGGCACGGGGATACCGGGAGAACCGGGCACGGGGGAGCCAGGAACAGCAGGCACGGGGGTCCCGGGAAGGACCTGGATATGGGGGTCCCGGGAGCACCGGCCACGGTGGGGGCTGAGCACCCCCGCACACGGGGCTGGACGTCCCGGTGAGGAGCCGGGAACAGCCCGGGTAGGGGACGGGGCACGACTGGGCGCGGGGTGGGAAACGGGGCAGGGACCCCGGGGACAAAGGGTGGTTCATCCTACAGCACAGGGGACAAAGTGCCCAGCCCCAGACCTCCAGCATCGCCCCGTCCTGAGCCCAGCCCTGGCCTCCCTGCCGCCTCCAAGCCCTTTTCTCCCCGGGAGCCCGCTGGTGCCAGGGACGGTGCCCAGCGCAGCCTCTGTAAGGCCAAGAGTGACATGGAACCGTCCCCTCCAGGGAACAGAGGTTTTGGGGTCTCCTGCTCTAAAATGCAATGGGGAGTCAGCTGAGCCACCCTGATGGTGCCACCACGGTTCCATGGCCATCGGCTGCGAGCTTGTCCCGGCTCCGCTTGGGAATGCCAGACGGGTTGTGCTCTCCCTCGGGCTGGCGTTTCTCCATCGGGCGAGAGATTTATCCCCCCTCCCGGAGTGACTCAGAGGTGCCTCGGCCAACTCTCGGGCTCGAGGCTGGTTGCCATCCGTCTTCATTACAGGAAGGCAGAGTAGTTCGTTAGATCTGCGATACGGCAGCAGCCCCACCACCGGCACGCAGCTGGGACGCCTGCGGAGCTGCTGGGCTTTGCTGGGCGGTTTGACCGCTCCAGACCCACCAACGAGGGAAGGCTCGTTAAAACCAGTGATAGCTTTAAAAAAAATTCCCTTTTTCCCATCCTTAGCTTGTCCACACCCCTAATATTTCCTCTGCTGCCTTTAGGCAGTGCTTATTAAACACACAGAAGGGGCTTTGGGCACAGCTATGGGTTATGAGGACTTTGGGTGTAATGAGCTGTGCACAGTTCTCAGCCCTAATGCCTGAGCGTGGCTGTTTGCAGCTGTAGACCAGATTTCCTACACCAAATATCCTCCTTTCTTATTTTGCAATGCTTCCCATCCCCTTTCCTTCCCTGAGCGTGGGCTGGAGCTCCAGGCTGGGTTTGCAGCCAGGAGAAACAGCTTTTGCCAGCTCGCAGAGGTGGCGGATGCTTTCAAAACACATCCGTGCCGGGGCGCGTGCCTCTGACCCAGCCGGGATGCTCCCATCTCGCTGGGGTTATCAGGGAATTGCTGGTCCAGGGGATGGTCTCCGGCTGATCTTGAGTGGGTGAAAGAGCATGTCTGCTTCCTGGAGGAGAGGGCAGCGTGTTTGTTTGCACACAGGGCTTGTTCCCAGGAGAAATTTCCTCTTGGCACGAAGGGAAAATAAAAAATTAGGGGTTTTCCCCTCTTGATTTTGGAGGAAAATCCCTGCTTTCCTGGAAACCGGAGCCACCTTGGGAAAACAGCTGCTGTCTTCAGCCAAAAGAAATCCCCAAATTCCTTGATTTTTTTCCCATATACACAAATCTTTTCTACTTTCTCCCTTTAAGGTAAGTCTCTGACTACGATCCTGCCTCGGTGCTGCCTTGTCTCCGCTCAGACGGCTTCTGTGAGGGGAAGAAAAGCGCCGTGTTCCCAGCCACAAACCCTCCCTGCTCCCCAGGAAACACTGTCCCTTTGTGCCCGTCGCACAATCCAGCAAACCTTGCACTGCTGAAAGAGGTTGAACTTTTGAATATTCCCACTGAAAGCTCCTTTCTGCGGGAAGCCAGCCGCCCACGGGGACAACAAACGGGCACATTGTGGGGTCCTCGGGGCTGCTGGCCACCGTGGATGCTACCCTTGCCATCGCGCTGCTCTGTCACCGCTGCCAAAGTCGTTTCGCTTCCCTGAACTGAGGAGAGTTCCTGAACCCGGGGAGTTTTGTGTTTGGTTGGGTTTTTTTTTTTCCTCCCTGCAGCTGATGAATACACGCTGGAATTTGGCTTTCTGCAGTCGTGGCGTGTCCAGACTGCAAATATCCCATGGCCAGGGGACACCGTTGTGAGTATCCCATGGGTCCGCATCGCACTTGGACTGGGATGTCCTCTCCCCTGGGACCCTGCTTGCACCGCAGCCTCCTCCTCCTCCTCTCAAGGAAGGCTCAGCTTGCTGCCCCTTGCCTCCTCCCGGTGCATCATCACCCCTTCCCTGTCCCCTCCCTGGGTGCTGTGTTTCGGGAGGGTGTCAGGGTGCCGGAGCAGCCCAAGTGTACAGTGTGTGAGTAGTTTTTATTTTGCCCATTGCAGCCAGGTTGGGGTCGGGGCTTGGAGACGGAGGCACGGGTTTGCCTGCAGCATCCCTGGCGGGGACCCCAAGACCCTCGTTTCCAGCCTTTCCCATGCCAGGGAGTTTCTCCCACTGGATGGCAGCATTAGAGCAAAGAAACCTCTCTGGGAGACCTTGCAGGAGAGGGGAGCTTGCTCCCGAGAGACTTTTCTCTCTGATTATCTGGCTCCGGGGACGTTTGCACTCAGGCTGAGGATGTACGGATTCAACTCACTTGTGTTTGCACTATTCCTGCCGCTGACACTTTGCTCGCTGCCCTGTTTCGTGCCTGGTGATCACTCCCAGCTCCCCAGAACGTGGTGCCATGTAACATCCTCTGCCTGCCCCTCTTCCCTCAGATGCTTGTGGGTGCAGGGGGACCTGCTGGGACAGGGGGGCTGAGAGCCAGCTGGGACACTCCAGCCCAGCACCAGGAGCAAAGCAACCACGGACTGGGTGAGGAGAAGGCAAGCCAACTCTCATGGAGCACCAAAATCACAGCTTCTTGGCAAGGTGCATCCCCTGTCCCCCAAAGCCAGCCCTGCTCTAATCACTGGGGTGCAGGGAGCCCAAGTCCAAGTCACAGACCCCAAGGATTGCACATTTTCCATGAAAAAAAGCTTTAGGGACCATTTCTTGCACCGTGGTTGCAGAGGAGGCTGCAAGACTCCCAGGGATAAGAAAACAAAGCTGATCTGGCCACTTTTCCTTCCACCCAATGGCTTTAATCCCAAGAATTTCAATCCACCTTTAGGATTTCTTGGAGCTGGTGTTCAGCAGAGGTACTTGGGCAGCGCTGGGTGGGCAGGGAGGACGGGTGCTGGGCTGCAGCCCACTTCCAAATATCCTGCAGGGAAACTGCTCCTTTCTGAGGCCATTTAATGGTCAGGAGGCGCAAAGACGTCTCAGTTTACAGGCTCCTGGCCGGGCTGGCATCGCTGTTTACGAGCGGGCATCCATAGATGGAAATGGTCGAGCCGCAGAGACCGACCTCAGGTGTAGCACGGGATCTTCCCAAGTCCCTCCCGTATGGAGCCAGTGACTTGTCCTGGGTTAAAATACCAGCTCTGGGCCACTGTGGCCTTGGAACCTTGTTTCAAGGGTTAATCACCTGCAGCGTGCAAAGCCTATGGCTGATTTCCCATCTGTATGCAGCTGGGTTTGGCTCCCAGGTGCTTGCTGCCCCTTTTTCTGCTCGGTTCAAAGAGCTTGTCCCTCCTCTTCCCCCCACGGGTGCAGAATTAGCCCCCAGCTGAGCTTGGGAAACTCATGGCACATCTGGAGGCAGATGGTGGCACCAGGGTCCGACCTCCTGTGTGGCTTTTGCAAAGTTCTGGGCATCCCCACCCCAAAACTTTGGGGTTCAGTGACCTGCCGGGGTGCCAGGGACATGGGGGACCAGGGGCCGGGGTAGTGGCACTGGGGGTCATGGTGGCTCGCCCCAGGGAGATGGGACAATGCTGGAGTGGGCCAGGGTAGCCGGTGGGGAGCTAGTTTTGCTACTTGATAAAAATATGGAGGAAACTGGGGATTTTCCAAGCTGGGCTGAGCAGGCTGGGCAGGGGAGGGCAGGGAAATCAGGGGGTCAGTCCCGCTCCTCGGCAGCATGGGGTGGGCACCCAGGTGAACGTGGGGGTCCTGCAGCCCCTCAGCCAGTGCTGCCCCCAGACCTTGCCGCATCTCCTCCATAGAACGAGAGGCATTTGCAGCTCGGTGCAATCCCTGGGGGCTGGGGGGGCCACTGGGGTGGTGAGAGCCCCCCAGTTATGTTCTCAGGGCTGCAAACCACAACCCCAAACCCAGCTTTAGCCCAAGGAGCTCTGTAAGATTTGCTAATCTCGAAATATTGTTGGCATCCAGAACGGTGATTTACTGCGTGTTTTGCCACAGCGAGTACTTTCCGAAAGGCCATGCTAAGTTTACACCGGAGCTGCCGGGATCAGATAACCGGTTGCTGGCGGCTCCCTGCGTCCTCCCTCCGTCCCTCCCGGTGCCGTGCTGGGGTGCAAAAGGACATCAGCTTCTCCTGCACCCCGCGAGGAAGAGGTGACCATGGTCACGAGCACTGGAAAAAAGGGACAACCAAGGGCGTTTTTCCTCGTCCAGGCAGTGGGGAGGGATGTGGGTCATGGACTGGCGTGCAGGAAGATGTGAACTTGTAGACTTTGCTTTGCAAGTCACACTGCCAAGGACAGAAAATAACCAGCCCTGGTGCCCAGCCTGGCCATGTCCACCTCCCCAGGGGCTTTGCAGGTTGTGAAATTAAATCAGCTTCTCACCTTCAGTGGCACCCAGGGCTGGGTGAGAGCCCTGCACGTCCCTTTGCATTCCTGCAGCCTTTTGCCACCCCATGGGATCCCTGAGGGCTTTACAGGTGCCGGGCAGGAATGACGCCTCCGGCTGCCGTCGCCCGGTGGGATCACGGAATCACAGAATCTTCAGAGTTGGAAGGGACCTCTAGAGATCATCTAGTCCAACTCCCCTGCTAAAGCAGGATTGCCCAGAGCACATCCCTCAGGACTGCATCCAGGCGGGGCTTGAAAGTCTCCAGAGAAGGGGACTCCACACCCTCCCTGGGCAGCCTGTTCCAGTGCTCTGGCACCCTCACCGTAAAGAAGTTTTTCCTCATATTTGATCGGAACTTCCTGTGTTCCAGCTTGTGCCCATTGCCCCTCGTCCTGTTACTGGGAACCACTGAAAAGAGCCTGGCTCCATCCTCCTTAAACCCACCCTTTAGATACTGGAAAACATTCATAAGGTCTCCCCTCAGCCTTCTCTTCTCCAGGCTAAAGAGTCCCAGCTCTCTCAGCCTTTCCTTCTAAGGGAGATGCTCCAATCCCTCAGTCGTCTTCGTTGCCCTACGCTGGACTCTCTCCAGCAGTTCCCTGTCTCTCTTGAACTGGGGAGACCAGGACTGGACACAGTATTCCAGTTGTGGCCTCACCAGTGCAGAGTACAGGGGGAGAATGACCTCCCTTGACCTGCTGGCCACACTCTTCCCTGTGCAGCCCAGAATTCCGTTGGCCTTGGAGACAAGGGCACATTGCTTGCTCATGGATAATTTACTGTCTACCAGGACCCCCAGATCCTTTTCTTCAGAACTGCTTCCCAGCAGGTCCACCCCTAACCTATACTGGTGCCTGACATTCTTCCTCCCCAGGTGCAGGACCCTGCACTTGTCCTTGTTGAACCTCAGTAGGTTCTTCTCTGCCCAGCTCTCCAGCCTGTCTTGGTCATGCTGGATGGCAGCACGGCCCTCTGGGGTGTCAGCCACCCCTCCCAGTTTGGTATCATCAGCGAACTTGCTGATCCTGGGGCATTTCCAGCCTGCGGAAAAGGTGGGCTCCCTCATGGAGCAGGTGGTGGGGATGATCCCTCCATCCATCTTGCTGTTTCCCAGGGAAGTCCTCCTCCTTCCTAAGGGCCAGCACTTGGGAGGCATGTCACCCCCCATCTCTCCCCCTTGTCCCTAGATCGTTTTGTATCTCTGCCATCCCCAGGAGATGGGAAAATCCGGGTGGGATGGGTGGCAAAAGCCATTGCTTGGCCATGGCAGGCTGGAGGTGGTGGCCTTTCCCTGCAAAAATACAAGTGTCCTTCCTGCGTTGACATGCACGTGGACAAGGAGGAGGAGGATGGAGCATCCTCTTCCATGGCTGTTTCCTTGCAGGTTATTGGGTCAACAGATCAAACCCCATTTTCTCTCTGAAGCCCATGTCCTGGCCCAGCTGCTCTGGTGGTGCTTTGGGGTGATGTTTCCTCCAGGGCTGTCACACTGTGCCGCATGGGGACAGAAGAGATGGGGCAGGGCAGGGACAAGCAGCTGGGTGCCCCGACCATGGCAGCAGGCACCCTGTGGCAGGTCGAACTTGTGCATCCAAAGCAAGGCTGGGTCACATCTGGCTGTGGAGACACCAGGGACACTAAAAACCAGGCATAAAGGGAACAGCATCTTCCCAAAGTCTGGCATAATATCTGGAGGGTTGCAGAGGGACCCACGGTGAGGACAGCCTGATTAAATGTCCCCATGATGCTCCCTGGTGGCAGCAGGGAAGGGTGCAGCTGGGCCACGGTTGGACAACTCTGAACTGATTTGTCTTCCCAGTTTACTGGGGCCTGGATGGAGTTACTGGGATTTGGGGAAGGTCCAACCCCTCTCACAGCCCCTCTGATCCACAAACTCTTCAGGGAGGATCCCGAACGAAGGTGCCTGGGTTAGAGAAGGACTTGGGGTGGCTCTGGGATGTGTTGCCCCATTAAGGAAGCAGATCCCATTTGCTTCAGAGCATCCTGGGAAGGGACAGCCCTCCGCAAACCCCTCGGACATGGCAGGGTACAGACAGCCCTTGTGGTGCCAGCCACCACCATGCTGACCTTGAGGACCTCCTTGGGTTATTGGCTGCCCTATCTGAAATACGGCTGATCCCAGTGCCAGCAGGGCTGGGCCAGGTCTGGCTGCAGGACGTCATGCTGGTGCCCACCTGCTATGATGCTTTCAGCCACACAAGCTATATGCTCCATGGTGGAGCACAACAGTGTCCTGCAGGGCCCCTGCATGAGGTGGGGAGGAGGTTGGAGGGTGCAGATAGGAGGAGAGGATGGGGAGAGCAAAGGGAAAGGAGAGGGTGCAAGTGAAAGCAATTAAATCAAGGAAAGGAGGGATGTGGATGTGAGAAAACAAGGGAGGAGCTGGGGGGGAAGTGAAGACACCAGCCCCTGGTGCTGGCCCTGGAGGAGGGGCCGGAGGCTGGCGAGGAGCAATGGCCTTGAGGACAGCTAAGGTGGCCTTAGTCCTTGATGGAGGTAAGGGGACCTGAGGCGATGCTGAAAGTCAAGTGAGACCAGAAATGTGTGTTTGGGGTGTAACCAGAGAATGTCATGGTGTGCCCTGGCAGGGTCTCCAGTGCCTTGAGGTCCTTACGTCAGGGCTAGACACCTTCCAGTGGACCAGTGGTTACTGGGTTAACTGGGACACTGAGTGCTGCCTGGGACTGTGGGCATGGAGAGGAGCAAAGCAAGGCTCTGGGTAGTGGTGCTCGCCCCTGTGCAGAGAAGAGCAAACACCTGAGTTTCCTGCTGATACTAAATGATAAAGAAATTTGCCCTCGGTGCTGGTGGAGCCCGGGGCTGAGCTGGTTCCTCCCCCTTCTCTAGCAGACCCTCCCAGCTCCCCACTTGCTGGCCCAAGGGTTGCCACGGCTTGGGGACAGTCAGGCATGTGGCTGCATCCCGGGGGTACAACCCCTGTGTGTAAATGTCCCGAACGGGGACACATGCAAAGGTGTCTTGCAACATTTGGGGGCTTTCTGAGCTCCTGGCTTTTAATGCAGAAGGGAAAACCCAAGCTCCTTGTTTGCAGCCTTTCCCTGCCCCAGAGCAGGACCAGGCAGGGCAGGTGGTGACAGAGGCTTATTGGCATCCCCAGCTGCTGTCCCCCAAACCTTGGTAGAGGTGACTGCCGGCAGGCTGCGGACAGTGGGGCTGGCACGGGCTCAGCCCTGCGGGCTCTCTGCCCACCCATCCGAGGAAAACTGCTGGCAGCCCTAAAGGTAGGGCAGGATTGGAAAAAAAACCCGCCAAAGGCAGAGCAATGCCCCAGGGCTTGGCATCCCTTCTGGGTGCTGGAGATGTAGGAGTTGACTGATGCAGTGCCAAGGTGTGTGAGGGCTTCTGCCGGCCCGTCACGTCCTGTCCCAGCCGGCCCCGGGTACAGCTGCTGGACGTCACCCCTCCTGCCCCCGGCAGCTGCCGACTCGGCAGGTGCTGCCCACCTTTGGGATGGGGTGGCCAGTGACGAGATGACAGATGCTCTCCCCCCACCTCTCACTCCAAGGAGAGGAAGAGGAGGAGGGTTAAAGAGATTTACGAGTTTAGAAGGAACTAAACTGCTTTAATGAAATATTAATAATAAAATAAAAAGGAAATAATGAAATAGATACAAAGTATACAAAACTCTATCAAGATCCTAGGATGACATCACCGGCAGGCACTGGGGAAGTCCCAGACTGGACTCAGCGATGGGTGGGAACTGGATTCCAGATCTGGAGTCAGGAACCCATGGATCGGCATCAAAGGCAGATGAACAGACAGGGTCCTCCTCAGATGTTGGCTACTGAAGAAAGGGGCTGACCCTTTGATCTTTTAGCTTTTATACTGAGCATGGGGCAGATGGGATGGAATACCCCCTTGCTCAGTTTGGGGTCACCTCTCCTGTCTACTCCTCTCCATAGATGCGACCCCTCTTTGCTTTTCCATTTCTGACTCTCTAACAGGGCAAATAATGAAATTAGCTTACCTTGGTTGTTATAGCAGTAAGTATAAGCAAGAGCCTCTCTGCGTACCATTCCTTCGCATTAGCTATAAATATTGGTCTTATCACTCTGAGAATGAACAGTTTTCTGCACAATATGGTGTTAATTTCAGAGAGTTAGAAGAGGAGTAGCTAAGAAGTAAAATTACTGAACAGAAAGTTGGTTCTGTTTTACCTCGAACCAGGACAGCCACAGGTAGTGCTGTGGGGATCACTTTGACTGGGGGCAGCGAGTGATGCCACTCCACAACGGTTTTCCCCCTGCTGTCCCCAGGCTGGAGGGGACACGGAGCTGGCACTGAGTTCCCTGGCTCAGCTCCCAGTGAGGCACTGGGCAAAACTGGGGCATCCCTGTGTGGGTTTCTCCGTTTTTCTTCCTTCCAGCTTGGAGGAGAATTATCCCATCGCAGCCCCAAAATAACACCCCAAAGAGGCCATTGGTGATGGGTGTTTGCATCCATGAGCCCTGCCCACACCCGGCAGCTCCTGGTTGCAGGATGCAGCTCCAGGCACCTGCTGTGCTGCTCCGTGAGCCGATACCAGGAGACCTGGTGGTGGTGGTGAACCCATTGCTTGCCCTGACTGATCTTAGAATCAGAGAATCATTTAGGTTGGAAAAGACCCTTAATATCATTGAGTCCAACCATTAACTGCCAAGTCCACCACTAAACCATGTCCCTCAGTGCCACATCTCCGTGTCTTTTAAATACCTCCAGGGATGGTTCCTCAACTATTTCCCTGGGCAGCCTGTTCCAATGCTTTGCAACCCTTTATGGCAAAGAAAGGGTCACTGATGATTTGGTGAATCAAACTGTGGTGATGCTGTGTGCTGGTGGTGTGAGCTGATGTGCAACCATGCAACAGGGATAACTGTGGAGCGTGCGGCTGGGCTGCATGAACCCTACTTCTGTGCACAGCAAGGGATGCTCAATGGGATCTCAGAGATACCCTGAATCATGCTGACAATGTCTCTTTATTGCCTGTCTGTGTCTTCTAGACTAGACAAAGACATTTTTAAAGCAATTCTAGCTTAAAACTCACGCCCCAGGGTGGCACCGCAACAGGCATTACCCCAGGGGGGCTTTGGGAGAGGGGTCGAGCCCACGTCCCAGCTTGACCCCGGGAGCCCCTGCCTGCAGTCATTGCTTCGGGGTGAAGTAAGCATCTGCTTGCGTGCGACACACAACATGGAAAGCTTGCCTACGTCCCAGCCCACCTGCCGCCTGCCCTGGCTGCTTGACTCAGTGCGCTGCGAATATCACGGTGACACGGAGGCTGGAAATGCTGCTGGGAGCCGGGGAGACGTGACACAGCAGGCAGGGCACTGAGCTGCCCCGAGCCTCAGCCCTGCTGGCATTTGTGGTTGGCGTTTTCCATATGACCTGCCTGGTTTTCTGGAGGTCTGACATAACCCCCCCCCGGGAGAGGGGACAGGCAAGGGCAGGAGGGAGGGAAACAGCCGAAAGGAGGGGACAGCCCCGCACAGGGACCATCTCCAGCTGCATCTGTGACCGGTAGCAATATCCTCCCTCAAAGGGGTTTGGGCACCTCCTTTCTGCTGAAGTCCAAGGGGGTTGGGCATTTTTCCAGCCATTTGTGGTGTCTCCTGAGGACTCGTAGTCCACACAATGGGTGCAGGGCCGGATGTGGCCGCTGGGAGGTGGGCACAGCTCCTCCTCTTTCCCGTTGTGTGGCTTTGGACAAATCCCACTGTGGATGGCAATGGGGACCCTTTCAGTCCTGGGTGTCCCCTTACCCACCCTGATACAGGCTATGGGTGACAGCTGTTTGTTGGCACCCATGATACCATCCCTTGGAGCCTGGCTCTTTCCTATGCTCCGATGAAGTGTATTGTTTGTGCCAAGGACCTCATGATGCCACGCTAAGAACCAGTGGTGGCCCAGGTAGCAGCGTGTGACATCCAACAGAGATGTTCACAGGGACAGGGGCAAAAGGGGACAAGTGTGGAGGATGTTACAGCTTCAAGGAGCCCTTCCCACCCAGATGGCATGGACCTGTTGTTTATTCTGGGCTTTTGGCATCTCCGCTTTGCTTTGCGATGTACAAGTGGGAAGGTCTTGCCACCTCCTGTCTAATCCCAGAGCCCTGTTTAGGGGATGGTCCTAATCTCTGAAAGCTTCCAGGATTTGCCCCAGCTGTCAGAGGCATCTTCTGTCTTCCCGCACCGACATTTCAGCTGTTCTCATGGGGAATGGTGCTGATGAGGCTTTCCCCCATCCCGCCTGACAGGTCCTCGATGCTGTGACTTCCTAAACTGGCAAATCTAGGTGAACGGGTAGTCCCAATGCTTTTGGGGTTCAGCCAGATTTATGTCTTTGCAACAGGGTCCTGTCAATAAATCCAGCTGAAAGATGATCATACTGCATCTTTCAGGGGGTTTGAATTACAATGGCAGGAGGAGGATCTGATCCTTTAAGGAAGAAACTGTATTCTCGTTATTTAGACCTATATGTTACCTGGAAGACAAGTAAGGCAATGTATCAATGGTGCAGTGGGATGGAAATGTGGGTCAAAACCAACTTATAAAAAGTACCTCCTTCCTGTAGAGAAGATATCTTTTCTCACTGGAAAACACTAATACTCTATTTCAGCTAAATCCTGAAATATTTGGAGTTTCAGGCAAAAGGGTGTTGATATTTAAATTATCACTAAAATTTTAATATTCAATCCTCCCAGTTGCCTGCAGGAACAGCCAGCGCAGCCCACTCGATGTGCTCTTCGTTTTCATGCCGAGGTGGAGGAATCTCACCAGTGGGCATTTCATTTTGTTTCTAACACCAGACTCATTTTGGCTCCCTCACCTCAAAGTTGTGGGGCTTTTGCTGAGACACCCCGCTCCCGTCCTTCTTGGTGAAATGACTCCATGGGAGCAGTTTCTCCCTCCCCGTTGTGTATCCACAAGTGAAGCCATGGCAGTGGGTAATGAAACCTTCGGCTCCCCAGAATCGGGTCCCCGCGGGAAATCCTTTGACTTTGACATGGGCAACCTGCCACGATGCCTTTGTCACCTACAGCAGGCAGTGTAGTGTTTCCACGCTTGAGTTTGCTCAGCATACGGCGGTCTTACCAGCAATGTGTGAATAAACAAGATGCCGATATACTACAGTAACGTAGCCCAGATAAGTCTGGATGATAAACCATGTTGATTCACTTGCTCTTAACCTATGAGTCATCTTGTGAGTCAACAGAGAAAACAGCATCTAAACGTCATCCAGCAGGTTGAAAAACTCAAGTTTTGTTCAAATCAAGAACTTCAAGCAAAATAATTGCATTGATGTTCTTTTCCTGGGGAAAGTGTTTAATTTTCAACCACACTCACCCAAATTGAAATAGGAGAGAAATCTGAGCGCTCATTTCCTTATGAACTAGAGTTTTGTATTGACTTTATTTTTTTCCTGAGCTTTTAAAATTGCTTTTCTTGACCCATGATCAAAAGAAACCTGCTTTTTGTGAAGCATTTTGGTTTAGATTAGACATAATAATCACCTTTGTAAAAGACACACGTAAGAGTTCTGAGCAGAGCTGATGGCTGGGGGAGTCTGGAGGTGGCCACCTGTGAGCTGATGGAAAAAGTTCTCAAGACCTGGGCCAGGTGAATGCTGAGGCACCAAGGATCATCCAAGACAGGATGAAATCCCTGTGGGTCAAGGGATGGAGAAGCCAGAGCTTCTCCAATCCTCTCCTCTGGGTGCCAGACCCACCAGGGGGTCAAAGGCAGCTGGAGAAGGACAGATGGACGGTCTCCTCTAGCCCTACATTGCTATTCTGGGGACCAAGGCTGTCTTCTCTTTTGCCAGAGCAGCTGCAGAAAATTTTTTGGTTCATGACCCACTTGGCAAATTTGAGCCATTCCAAGCTGCTCTAGGGAGCAGGAGGGACTGCCAGTACCCATCCATGGTCTGCAGGCAGCAAAAATGTCCGGGAGCTCCACGTCACCCTCTCCTGCCTTGGGGAGCTCATCCCTCAGGCATCCCAAAGGTATTTTGGGGAAGGAGGAGCCTTTATTAGTCATATTGCTCCTCAACAGCTAAAGTAATCAAGGAACATTTGGGTTATCACATAGTTTTGGAGAAAACATGCCCTCTCTGAGATATAATACCATTTCTTGGTGTCCTCCTGCTAAAAGCTGTTGCTGAAATAACCAGGGAAGAAAAATATTCCTCCCTGGAGCAATCCAGGGAGCCTCCGGGCAGGGTCAGAGACCATGGGGGACCAGTTTTGCACTTGTGTTGCCTGGTCCCCATGGGACTTGCAAGGCTGGTGGCTATGATGAGCTTTCTTCTCAACTCACAGGAGGAGCAGGGCTAGTAGAAAGTGTGGGGTCTCCTTTGTATCCTTTCTGGGGATTGGCAGTCATCTCCTCTGCGTTCCCCCATGTCTCACTCTCTGTCTGTGTAGAGCACCATGGGCAGGTGTCCCTGGGGCCATGCCTCTACGCAACCACCAGTGTTTGCCTGCTGCTCTCTTGCAGCCAAAAGCTGGTCAAGCCCAGCCCCCCTGTGACACCCCAATGGATCAAAGAGCCGGCATTGCTGCCCTGGACTCCTCTTCCCATCCCCTCTTCCCACCCAGTCCATCTGGGGTGCATCCTTCAGAGCCCTGTGGTTCTGTTTTGGGATATCACCATCCCTTTAAAGACCAGCCTGGCCAATGGGGTTTTGCTCTTTCTTCTCTCCCTCCCCTTCCTGGGTGACCACAGGGTGACCACCTGGAAAACTACCCCCTTGTTAGCAAAGCTCAGATCATCTGGCCCTGTCAGAGCACATAGCTTCATGCTCTGGCTGTCTCAGAGATGCCTCTTGGCCCTGATGTTCGTGTTTGGAGGTGTTTCCTGGGGACCACGAAACTGTGAGCCTTTGGACCAACGCCCAGGAGAGCCAGGCTTGCTTAGCTCCTCCAAAGCAGCATCCCTGGAGACTGGCAAGTAGCTGGGGAACAGCAGCAAACACTCTGTCAACCCGAATTTGAAGAAGGTTGAGGAATTAGACCATAGGTTACGGAGACATTTTTAGTAGCATCTCATGCATAGCATGGCAAGAGAAGGGAACAAGAGCTGGCAGGGGGTGAGCGGAATAATATCCTGTAGGACTAATGGGGCTTTCCTGGGCCAGTGGGGGACTTTGGGGTGAATCTGAGTTTGGGGAATAACGGAAGGGTGGCTGGTCGTGAGTCCTGGGGTGACCAGACTCCATGGACAAGGTCCTGGTCATATGGGCAGGGCAGAGACTGGAGGATGTGGCATAGAGCTGGCCAGTGATTAATCTTCTCCAGGTGGATGGAATGTGGGTCAGGGGTATGGGCAGCTGGTTGGTCCAGATGATCCCAAGAGTTGCCTTCCAACCTCAGTGATTCGGGGATTGAGGCAGAGGCTTGGGGAGGGCATGGGGGAGCAGAGGGGTCTGGAGTCACAGTAGGAGCTATGGGAGGACATGGCGGGGAGCAGGTGGGTTGCGAGGGGGGGTTAATGCAGGATTAACAGGGAGGATTGGGATTGAGGGGGGCGTCTGGTATTAATGCAGGGGCTGGAG
>VYZM01013350.1:106803-145417 GCA_013398915.1 Dromas ardeola
CCAGCCAAAGCCTATAAAAATCTCCCAGCCCCTGTTCTGGCTCAGTGACCTGGTTCCCCTGTCCCAGCGCAGACGTCCCGGAGCAGAGACTGTCCGTCCAGTGTGGAGACGCCTGGTCCAAAGCAGGGACCCCAGCTTCGGAGTTGAGATCCCACATCTGGAGGAGAGACCTTTGGTCTGGAGCAGGAACCTCAAAACAGAGCGGAGATACCGGAGCACAGACCCCAAAACATCCTCTTCCCTAGTCCCCAGGCTTTGCAGCAATGACCGGCAAAACCGCGCCTCCAGCCACAGACCCGGCTCTGGAGAAGGAGCCAGCACCGACCCCCAAGGAAGAACCAGCCCCAGCCCCAGCTGCTGAAGAGCCCCCGGCCCCTGAGCATCCTCCTGCCACAGAGCAGCCCCCAGCCCCCACAGATGAGCCTGCTCCCGTCCCCATGGCAGAAGCGACTCCAGCCCCTGAAGACGGTCCCCCGGCTCCCCCAGCTGAACCCCAAGCCCCTGAACCTAAGCCTGAGAAACCAAAGGCAGGTGAGAACAGGACCGGATACTGCAGTGGGGAGGGGAGATATGCAAGGCTGGGAGGGGGCATGTGGGGGTGCCGGGGCGAAGGGACGGAGGGATAAAGTCATCAAGGATATTTTTGGAGTGGGATAGGGCAGGGGGATTAGGAGGATGGGAGGGCTGAAGACCAGCATGGAGGCTGGGTGATTGCCCTCCAACAGCCCCGATACTCGAGAGCCTGTCCTCATCACTGCGGGTTTGTTACAGAGCCTCCCAGCGCCCCTTTGTCCTTGACCGTGGAAGAAGTGAGTGAAAACTCGGTTACGCTGACCTGGAAAGCCCTGGAGCAGATAGGCCGGTCGGGCCTGGATGGATACGTGGTGGAGATCTGCAAAGATGGAAGTAGGCTTGGGCTTTCCTGCCTCGTAAACATGGAAAACTGGTGTGTTGCTGCAGGGGTGTGGGGTGGAGCTGGACAGAAACCAGCAGGGCATTTCCTTGGGCACCATTTCTCTTTCTTTGCCCCAAAGGATTAATTTTAAATGGTCTTTTTCTTTTTTTCCCCATGGAGGAGAGACTCTTACCATTGGCTTCAGATAGCAGTGATGTCTTTAGTGGGTGGCTGGACCAGATTTAATGTCACTGCCATGTCCAGCTAGAGGGTGCAGGAGACACCAGCATACCCACTGAGGATGGTCTCTGGTGAACTCCAGCTCTGCAGAAACCTGAGGTTGGGATGGTGATGCAAGACCTCAGGAGGAGCTCCCACGTTTGTCCAAAAGGAAGTGCAGAAGGGATGGGGACAAGGTGGGATGATGAGGAACCAAAGGGGCTGGGCAGAGCAAAAGGGGCTGGCATGCATCAGCAGGCAAGCCCTGCTCAAGTGAGATGGGGCTCAAGATGCCTGTAAGGAGGATGGCCACAGTGGATGGAGGATGGTTGGTGGGTGGCAACAATAATCTGTGGTTCTCCGGTTGCACTGCTGGTTGTTGGAATGGGGTAGGCGGATAAGGCTTGTGTTTTGGGCACTCTCTTGAAGCCCTGCTTGG
Source organism: Dromas ardeola (assembly GCA_013398915.1). Lineage (NCBI taxonomy): Eukaryota > Metazoa > Chordata > Aves > Charadriiformes > Dromadidae > Dromas > Dromas ardeola. Next base: position 108,357 of record VYZM01013350.1, read on the forward strand.
CTTTGGGATGAGAGTGAATGACCTGTGTGGCTGGGGGGGATTTGCAAGGGGAGGCTGGGGCGGGTGTGCTGGGTGCTACATGAGAATGGAGTGGTCTGGGAGACCGAAGTGGTCCGTGGGCCTTGGGGAACTTGATCTATGACCCTTGGCTGTTTCACTTGTGGCAGGCACGTTCAACACATGTTTGGCTGTGGGAGGTTTTCATTCTTGGGCTGGGGACTGGGGAGGTAACCATGGCTGGATGGGATGCATGAGACGGCCTTTGCATGGGACAAGGAAAGATGCAGCCATTCCTGGAGGGTGCTGGCTGACAGCCACCCAAAGGCCATAGTTTTGGATGCTTTCCTAGCTTGCTTTGGGCTTGGCTGGGTGACAAAAAAGCTCTAGTCATTCAGTGATAACCACGTGGGCTCCGTGACTGCTGTATTTGGGCTGATGCAAGAAGCTGGTTGGCTAAAATAGGGTCAGTTTTGAGTGAGGGTCGGTTTGAGTAATACCAGTAGTGAAGGGAAAGAGGAGCTGGTGGGGTTTGGATGGTCTGATGACATTTGACAGCAGAACCTTCTTGGTCTGAAGGTGCACATGGTGGTTTATCAAACCCTGGCACACGTGTATTGTTCTAGTTGCCCGCCTGGGACACCCAGTCCTTCGGCGACTGAGGCAGTTTGTTTTCTAACTGAGAAACCTCTGAAGAGGCTCAGCACATTGCAAGGCTGTGTTAGCTGCCTGACGTGGGAGGGCTTCTACATCTTGGTGGAGGAGTGAGTTTGAGATGCCCCTTCCAAGCAGGAAGAGCAGTTGGAGAGGTCTAGCTGGCTGGTGGCAGGTGATAAGCAGACCTTGTCCAATGTTGGAGTATGCGCAGGGGAACATGGTGAGCCCCAATGAGTTGTCCTGGGGCAGTAAGAGAGACTGGCAGGGTGGTCACAGGATCTTAACTACTTCTAGAAATGCACCTGGAAGGTCAGCAGGGACCACGTTTCTTGCCCTTATGTCTTTTCTTACTTGCAAACAGCCTCCTGCTCAACAGTCGAGCTTCTGCCAGCATTTCGTACCCCATGGTCCTTGGCAGGGTGGGGTGGCCAACCTCCCCTCTAAGATGTCTTTTTCTGTTGGTGCCCCAAATGATTCAGCCTTTGCAAGGAAGGGGTTCTTTGCCTCTGGGTTTCATCCCCTGTGGCTTGATCCTGCTCTTTGGGGGTGTGTGTGTCCATCTGTCCATTGCACGCCTGAAGTGCTCTGCTGGGTTGGTTGTAGGTACAGACTGGACAGCTGTGAACGAGGAGCCTTTTCTTTCCACCCGGTACACGATCCAGGACCTCGGCTCCGGTGACAAGATCCATGTACGGGTAAAGGCTGTCAGCGCCAGCGGTGCCAGCGTCCCGGCTACTTTGGAGCAGCCGGTCCTCATCAGAGAGATCCTCCGTAAGTACTGCTGTGTGTAATCCCCATGTGCTTTGTCAGCAGTACAAAGAAATCACAGTCCATCCCTGCAGCCTGAGCAGCCTCTGCCCTCACACGTCGCAATCCAGCCTTTGACCGAGATATTATTCTCAATAATTATGTCCAATTCCCTTGGGGTGGGATGGAGCAGCTTCCTGACCTCAAGCCACTGATCTTGCAGATGGTGAGGCTTTGGGGGTGAAGGGCTTAAGATGCAGAGTCACGTTTTCCTGTTTCTTTGCAAGAGCTCAGGAACAGTCTCACTTTCAGCACATCTCCTCTCCTTGGCCACGCTTACATCTCTAATATGCCATCACATGCACATTGGACAGCTTTGTTTATTTAGCCAGGGAAAGTCAAGAGCTGGTAGGCTGGAGCATGGGAAGTTTAATCATGCTGAACTCGCTAATGAATGGCTTGCTCCCATGCTTAGCAAGACTCGCATTCCTCCCGGGGTGCTGCAAATGTGCTGAGGCTGATATATGATCACAAGGCTGGTTTTCACCTATCAAACAGCAAATATAGACTTATTTTCCTGTTACGAGGAGTTATTAATGCACAAGTTTTCCTATTACTCAAAGAACATGCCGGATTTTTCAGCTGCTTAAAAATAGTAATAATAATAATAATAACAAAAGTTATTACAGGAACCATCAGCTTTTCATAGGAAAAGGCTTGGAGAAGTTTATCAGTATCTGGAAAGGGTCCTGCAGGCTCTGTCCTCTCAGTCTGCTCGGGGGAGGTGAACACGGCGTAGAGGTTGGTGTCTGCTGCCATGTTCACCTCCAGATCTCAAAGGCATCCCACCATACCTTGTGGGACTGGGGAAAGTGGGGCATGGGGGACTGTCAGGAGATACCAAATACACAGCTCATGTTTCCCACTCCTGGTCCCGTGCTGCACCCACCAGGTCAAACCCCTGTCCCTGCTGCTGAGCTTTGTCCCAGCCACGTGTATGGGCTGAGAGGTGTAAAACCCAAAGAGCTGAAAGACCGCCCAACAACTTGCTCTTGCTCCACGCTGATGGGGCTTTTTCTTCTCCCTTTTCTTTTTGCTAACTGAAACTCTTCATCAGCAAACGGTGCTTGCCTACTTTTGCATTTCATTTGAAATACAGCCCTGTGCATGCTGCCTGGCTTCGCTGAGGAACAAATTAGCCCTCAACGTCCCTCTGCCTTCCCGTGTCCACCCCAGCAGCACTGGTGTCTGTTGGGCACACGAGTCCTCTCCTCTCTGCCCCATCTGTTACCTTCTGGTCTTCACATTTTATTTGGGACCGTATTTTATACCTCTCACCAGTTCATTTATAGCATCACAAGGGATTTTAAATAGCAGCAATACAGACGGCAGAGAGTTTAAAAACAGGTGGGATGAGTGGGTTTGTGAAGTGGAGAGAGACAAGCAGAAACCAGATGCAGATTTGGTGTGGGAGTCGCATTTTGCAGGGGAGCTGGGGCAGGAAAAACACCTTCCCACCCGTGGCAGCATGTCACCTGGGCCACCGACCTCAGCCAGCTCTCTCCGTCTGAGCCAGGCACGCGTGAGCTGGGGAAAACACCCATGAATTAACATTCCTCCCTTGAGGTCCGGTTTCTCTGCCCCGCTGAGACTGATGAGCCCAAGTTGCAGCATCAGTGAGTGGATCCCCGGGGTGAATAGCAGCACGAGTGGAGCAGAGACCGTCTCAGCTGTCGGCGGGGCCATCTGAGACCGCCGAGCATCTCCCTGCCCTCCCTAGCCCACCGCCGGCATTTTACGCTCACAGCTGTTTAGGCATCGCTCAGTCCTGGTTTAATTCTGGCCATGCCCCCTCCCCAGAGCTAAACTCCGGCACGTTTAATCCGGGCAGGGACACACAGCTCTTTTATGAGGGGCTCACGTAAACCCAATGCCTCTCCAGAAGGATCACTGAGTGGCACCGAGCTGGTAGGGTTACACAGCTGCTATTTTCACCCCGGGAAGGAGACACACGCTCCATCAGCATTCTCCAGTGGGTTTTTTGCTTGTCTTTGTTATGTTCCCTTGGGGACATTAGCCTTCTTTTTAAGCCTGGGGCTTTCACAGCTCTGCTGTGAGTAACTGTGCACCACCTTGGTCTCGCGATGGCCTTGAGCGCACAGTGAAGGTGGAGGTCTGGTGAGCCTTGTCCTTGCTGGAAGTTGGGTTTTATGGCTCTGGAAAGTTTGCTTTCTGAGCTGGGGGAAAAATAATTCCTAACTGGGAGGTGCTGTCCTCTGCCTTGCTACTATGTAAGCTGTGCTGTGGCTCTTCTGGTTAAGCCCATGTTGGTCTCCATGGCTTGGCCATAAGGAAGGATGTGAATGGTCCATTGGGGTGGTGCCGTTGGTTTGGTGATCTGGCATCTCAAGGATGGATATAATTTTGGGGTGCAGGCAATGGGGTAGGCTGGCATGGCCTTGCAGGGAAGCAAGCACTGTCCAGGAGATGAGAGGGAAGAGACTGCAGTGTTTCTGGGTGGGATGCATAGAGTGGGTCAGCCAGTTGGGGGCTGTGATTTCCTTGGCCCCACGGCCTGGTTTTCTGATCCCCAGAGCTCCCAAGGATCCGCATGCCCCGTCACCTGCGGCAGACTTACGTCAGGCGTGTTGGGGATGCCTTGAACATTATGATCCCTTTCCAGGTAGGTGGGTGATTTGGGATTTATTCCCCCAGGCTTTTCCACTGCAGGTTAGCTTCTGCACTGACTTTTCTAGCCACGATGACATGCCTGGGGCCAACCATGGGCTGACTTGTCCTGATCCCGTATCTCATGGGCTGAGAATGGGAGATGGGGTGGGAAACCCTCTCCCATTCCTGCCTAGCTCCCATTTTCCTCCTGCTGTGTCTTTTTTGGTGGTGTTGGCAGTGGAACAACCACAAACACACTAGGGCGTGGGATAGCTATTGTTACTGTCTGAGCCCATGAGCCCTGTTCAGCTTGTGCTCCTGGCTGAACCTGGCAGCCACGTACCACAGGACTCCACAGCACAACAATGGGGGTCTCCTTGGGGAGAGCAACTCCCTCTGGAGCAAGGCAGCCCCAGAGATATGTGATGGGGGAAGTAATGGTGGGCCAAGCTGGAGGTCCTTTCCTCAACTGATCTATCACGTGCTGTCTGGGGCATCCCTAAAGCATCTCCACCACAGCATCTGGGATGGAGAAAACCATCCCTGAAACACAGCCGGAGCGAGCAAGAGGCAGAAAGCTGCCCCCGCGATGAGGAACGTGTCCACACCATGTCTCATAGGTGGTTGGGAGCCTGTGGTCCAGGCATGAATTTGCCCTGGAGACTGCATTCAAACCCCAGCTGCTAGGCTTGAACCTGGGCTCAGTGCCTGGGCAACAGGAGCACAGCTTTGCCTGCACAGCCCTGGGCAAGTAAAGCTGGGCTTGCTCCATGACGACTTTGGGGGACCAGCATGTTCCAGAATCATCCCTGGAGCCTGATAGCTTCCCATCAGTGCGGCTGGCAGGGATCATCTGTAATTTCTTCCCTGGGGACTGCTGGATGGGAGAGGCTGTATCCAGGCCACTGCTGCCTGGACAAAGCAACGTGGCTTTGCCCACCCGTCCTTCCCAGCAGGACCAGTTGGGACCGTGTAATCGAGTGGCTCCTAATCTGCCTGTGCGGATTGCTCCAGGGAAAGCCGCAGCCTGAGGTGATCTGGACCAAGGGTGGCCAGCCCCTGGACACCAGTCGCATCAACATCCGCAACACGCAGAAGGACACCATCTTCTACATCCGCGAGGCACAGCGCAGTGATTCGGGCAAGTACGAGCTTGCTGTGAGGATAAATGGAGCAGAGGACAAGGCTACCCTGGACATCCGAGTGATTGGTAAGGCTGGGGATGGGACCCTGCAGGGTCGCTCTGGGACTCATTTCTGCCCTCGGCTGGGGATAGCTCCTGTTCTGGGTGGGATGGGATAAGGCCAGCAACAAGGCAAGGGACTTGCCTTGGGATTCCTCTTCCAGTGGGATCTTCTCCAGGATCACGGAGGTGAGCTCTGGTTGGCAATGCAGGGTTTCTGCCAGCCCATGCCCATTGCAACTTCTCATCCTTTGTGTCCTGCAGCAGGATGAGAAGAGAATAAAAGCGATGTGCATGGGACGGTCAAAGCACAGAATTTGGGGGAGCAAATTGGGATGGAACCTTGTGAGGGTTTTTTATTTGCAGAGCCACCGGGCCCCCCCCAGAACCTGAAGCTGGTGGATGTGTGGGGCTTTAATGTGGCCCTGGAGTGGACCCCTCCGGTGGACAATGGGAACTCCGAGATCAAGGGATACATGGTGCAGAAGTCAGACAAGAAGAGTGGGGTGAGTCGGGGCACCCCTGGGCCTCCTGTGACCTGGTGCTGGGGATGCCCTGATGGGAGAGGCTGAGCTGCACACCCCTGTCTACCCCCACACCTTCTCCATCCTTTGGACAGCCTGCCTTTCCTCACCACTCTTTTTTTCTTTTTTTTTTTTTTCCTCCCAGAAATGGTTCACGGCACTGGAGCGCTGCACCCGCACCAGCTGCACCATCTCTGACCTCATCATTGGCAATACCTACTCCTTCCGGGTGTTCGCGGAAAATGCCTGCGGGCTGAGTGAGAAAGCAGCCATCACCTCCGGAGTGGCCCACATCAAGAAGACAAGTGAGGACAAGGCCCTGGCTTAAGGGGTTGCGGGTGGTGGTGTACAAGAGGGGTCCTGTCCCTCCTGGGGATAGTGGGGCTTCCTTGGTGTTGTGGTGATGCTGCTGGGCTGGTCACCAGGACGATCCCTGCAGGAGTGAGGCTGTGCGTCCCCAAGGCAGAGGTCCCCTGCCCTCCTTCTACACGTCCTTTCTCCTTTGAGGAAGGCTTGTGCCGTGGTCATCCCTCTGGGAGGGATTAAGGCATGGACATCCCTGGGGTGAGATCGAAGCAGGGAGGGGTGAGGAACAGACCTGGTTTTGGTCCTGCAGCTCGGGGCCAACAGAGGAAGAGACCCCTGCAGTGGTCCATCTCAGGTCCTCGGGTCAGGCTAGATGCTGTCTCTCTGTTATGTGAGGAAGCAGAAGTATTTTGGGGTATGTTGGGCTGAATCCCTGTGACCATGTGCTGGTCAGCCCAGGAGCTCAAGCTCTGCCCCAACCTAGAATTAATTATTTTCTTAGAAACTGCTTACCAGCCAGAGAAGATCCCCCAACGGGACATGATGGAGCCTCCAAAGTTCACCCAGCCCCTGACAGACCGAACCACCACCCGGGGCTACAGCACACATCTCTTCTGCTCTGTCCGGGGCTTCCCCCAGGTCAGTGGATCCTCCATGGACAGCATCGCCTCCGTGTGTGGGCAGCCACCAGCAGGGTTTTTGCAAGGTGGCTAGAGGTGTTGGGAGATGGCTGGTCATGCTGGGTTAGGGTTGGATGGGTTTTGGGGCTACAGCTGCCCTCTGAGTCAAACTGGGGCAAGTTTGGGGTATTTCTGCATGAAGATGGGAGACTGGTCTAAATTCAAGCTATGTCCTCTTTCCTTCTGTACTGGGGGAGGAAGTGTGGGCCATGGTTAGGGCTCAAAAGTGGGACCTTTAGCTTTTCAAGTTGCTTCTGACTGTGAACCCTGCCATGACCGCCAGCTTCAGGCAGGGCCAAGGCAAAGGCAGAGGGAGGTGGCTGAATTTTGTAGCCAGTTAGATTTCTCATTTCTCTCCCTGCTTTAAACAAATACATGAATTCTGCTGCCTTCCAGCCCAAAATCATCTGGATGAAAAATCAGATGGAGATACGGGAAGACCCCAAATACATAGCGATGATTGAGCAGGGTGTCTGCTCCCTGGAAATCCGCAAGCCCAGCCCTTTCGATGGGGGCATCTACACCTGCAAAGCTGTGAACCCTTTGGGGGAAGCCTCAGTAGACTGCAAACTTGATGTGAAAGGTAAGATTGGCTGAGGAGGTAGAGGATCAGTTCTCCTTGCCTGCCTCTTCCTGTTCTCACTTTCACAGTGCTGTGGTTTGTCCCTGTTTTGTGTCGACTTTGGTGATGGGGGACCGTAAGGACACTGGGCAGTCCTGTGGAGCTGGAGCTTCAGGCTCCTTGGGTTTACGGTCTTGAAGCATCTTGAAATAGCCTTCACTTATTCATGGCCAAAAAATGGGGAGGAAAACAGAAACTGCAGAGCCAAAGGACCAGAGGTGCTCGTGGAGGATGGGACAGTCGCTTGCTCCTCACTGCGTCCACCAGCACTTGTGTCCCGAGCCATCCACAAGCCGGGGCGGGGGGGGGGCGAGGCTGGGCCGAACCCTCTCCACCTGCACCTGGTTTGTTCTGATTTATGTGTCGGGATCCTGCCCAGACTTTCCAGCTCACATTTCCCTGCCTCAGCAGAGCACCCAGCACAACCCTGTATGGAGATTCCCTGCTCTGCCGCCCGCACAGACGCCTCTCCTGTGCACTGCAGACCTGCCTGGGCAAGCAGGAGGATGCATGTCCACCCACACACACTATACGCATGTTCCTCAAGGAGCGGTGTGTCCTTAGACATGTGTCATTTTTATTATTTCTCCTCCCGTGACTTCCCAGCACACGCTTGCCCCGAGACATGCTCTGCCCTACTTCCCACGCAGGCAGGGCTCTGATCTGGTAGTCGCCCGGCACCCTCGGTCCCTGCTGAAGCTACAGCGCTGCCGGTGTGGCACGGGGTCGGGGTCGGTGCTCGGCTCTGCGGCAGCTGGTGCCAGGGCTTCCAGCCGATGCAGCGAGCACTGACCTGGCCGGCCCCGGCCACGCTGCCCTGCAGGCAGGGCTGTCAGTGCGGCCATGCAGGCAGCGCGGTGAAGTCAGACGGGAAGATGAGCTTGTCACTGCGCTGGGAACACAAAGCACCTGGGAGTTCACTCCAGCTGGGATCTTGGGGACAAGCTGGGCAGGAGCGGGCAGCGATGGTGGTGGGCATGATTGCTCGGAGCATGTGTGTGCAGGGGTGGTGTGTGTAGGTGCATGCTGGTGTTCAGGTCATGGCCTGGATCCCTTTTGGAAATCAAAAGGGGAGTGAGGCAAGAAGCGTGCAGGGGGTTTATCTCTGTCCTGCTCTCCTGCAGTGCCCCAGTGAGCAGAGATCGGAGGGCAAGATGAAGAGCAAGGTAGGTCTTGGTTGGGGCTGTGGGATGGAGCGAGGGTGGGTCACATCGCTGGGGATGGAGTGGGTTGAGTGCCCTGGATTAGACCTTGTCACCTGCTCATGGAGCCCCAGCTCAGGGCTGCCTCGTCCCATGGCTGGAGACGCACTGGTGGGGTGGGATGCTCAGAGCCTGAGACAAACCTGCCCATCTGCGAGGTGGAGGGAGGGTTGTAAAGGTGGCCAGGAGGAAGAAGCTGCAGTGGGGAGGCTGGTGTGCCTGGCAGGCACAGTGGGCAGAGCCCCAGTTTGCAGGCAGGGCCCAGAGACCTGGGGCACCAGGGGTTGGATGCACACGATGGGCAGGTACTGGGGCTGGGGGCAGGTATAAAGGGGCGTGAAATGAGGCTGCGGGGTGGAAAAGCAGAGTTAAAGGGTTGCAACTGAATTTTGTGGGGCAGAAGAGGGTGGAAAAGCTGGGCTGGGTTTGTCTTGCATTAGAGTCAGGGCTGGGATGTGGTTTCCCATCTCATCCCTGACCACCGGTCTCTTGGCAGCAGTGCCCTCACAGGACTTGGATCTCATTCCTTAACCCCAGGTGGATGCTGCAGCTGCTGGCGGTAGCGTGGCACATGGTGATGCTCCTGGCCATGACCTCTGCTGCCTGCTGGCCCCCTCCCCAGCAGTGCTTTGGAGGGACCTGCACCTCAGCCTGCCATGGCATGGTCCTCTCTGAATGTGTCCTTAGCTGTGACAGTAAAACGAGCCTATCTGAGGGGCTTTGGTCCTAATAAAAAAACCCCAAACCACTCTGTGCTGCTTGTTGTGGTTTAGCTTGGGTAGATGGAGGTAGAGGGGAGAGAGCTTCCCTCTCCACCAAACCATGGGTGGAGGAAATGATTTTTGAGTTTGGAAAGAAAGGACCAGCTTTATAAAACATATATGAAGATGACTAAACCAGGAGCCACCCAGCAAGGAGGAGGATGGGGAAAAGTTGCCTTCTGGAGCTGGGGAATAAAAAAAAAAAAAAGCAACATCAAAACTGTGGGATGTTGATGCTTTTTCATCCAAACACAATTTCTTTATCCATGCCAGTGATGTAATGATCCAGCACCGTGCTGCCAACAGCATCCCCTCCCCATGGCATGAGACGGCGGGGGCAGGACATGCCGATGTGTTATCTGGAGGAGGAGGAATTGGCCCCGTTAGCTACTGATAACTCATGTGCAGAAAGATGACTTGTTATAGCTCTGAGACAGCTGGGGTCAGATGCTGTTTATTAACAGAGAGCCCAGACAGATCCATCAAGTTGACTAAGCGCATCATTAACCAGAGGTCAGTTGCACGGTGTGCCTCCTCCGCCAGCACAACCTCCCTCTTGGGCTGAGGCAGGAGCTCTTCCAGCCCCATGCCAGCTCGGTCGTGGGGTCAGATCCAGATCCTGCCCCGAGAAAGGCATATCCTGGCAGCCCACAGCAAACGTGGGTGCAAATCCAGCCTGGGCATCCACAGATTTGAGCCTAGCCCACCCTTGGTGCTACTGGAGGGCAAAGCCAGGCAGTGCCCGTGGCTAAAATAGCTGATTCCTCCCTGCAGCCCCTCCACTTCATCCCCATCTGCTCCCAGGCACCTACTCTCCATGCCCAAGCTGAAGTCCATGGGGATAGTGCTGTTCCCAGGGGCTCAGCACCAGCACAGCACTGTCCACACCAGACGTCGTTTCCACCATCAGAGGGCATTGTTGGATTAATTTTTCTCCCAGCTGATGGTCAGGCTGGTTTATTGAGGTGTTTGGGGTTAGCAATGGTGCCACCGGGGTGGAGGTTGCAGTCCAACCGCCAGGTCAAGGGCAGGTCTTCCGCTGGCATGCTCACACCTGGCTTTGGACTCTGATGGGGATGTCCTGGCCCCCTTGATGTCCCTGCCATCTCGGCATGTCACTTTGGCCAGTGTGAGCCTTGGGTGACAGGGACTGGGAGCGGTCTGCATTAGCTGGGGGGTTCCTAACAGAGGGGAGAGGCAGCATCTCCAACTATCTCCTGCTGCACACTGTGCCCTTTCCAGACTCTTAATGCAGTCCTACAGGGCAAAGACTGTGTTTGTAACCCCGCAGGGGACCGGTGAGGGTAACAGCATCCACTTTTAGTGAGCTCTCCTCGGGAAAGGTCTGGAGAGCATGGAGTGGAAAAATCCACTAGTTGTTTTTTCTAAAGCAATCACTCACGTGCCTTTTAATTTATGGGCATCCCAGTCGTCAGGTTTCTGGGCACCTTAGCAAGGATCAGGCAAAGGCATCAGTTCCAGGAAAAGCAGCCTCTTGCAGAAATAAGATGCAAGTGGGAATCAGACCTGTGCTTGGTAAACAGCAGCCCTACGCCGAGGCCAAGCTACTGCTGTGCAGAGGGACCATGGGCACAGGCTAGAAGGGTCCTCTCTACACCAGTCTGGGGTTGCAGCATCCTCAGGCACTGCTGATAAAGGATTTGGGGTTCTTCACCTCGAGGAGGCTGGGAGGGTGTTGAGGGCTCCTCCACTGTGATGAGAGCCAAAAGGAAGGATTTGCTCCTGTCCTTGCCGTTGCTCTTCTGCTCTGCTCTCGTTTTGCCCAGTGTGATCTGAACCAGGAACTGGATGTGATATATTGAGGCCCTTGCAAAATGTGGGAAGCTGAGCCCCTTATCCTTCCTCCCACCCTTCTTTGCTGCCCTCCTCTTCCTCTTAAGATAGAGCCCTCCAGGCTGAAGTGGTGGCCAATGGGGACACCCACCAGCCCCATTGCCCGTGCTACATGTGCGTGGCATTGCTCTCCATGGCCGGCTAATGAGCCACCCAGAAATCTCACCCACCCACCACTCACCCCTCCCAGCCCCTGCGGGAACTTGCTGCAGTGGCTTTGCCCATCAGTGACGTCCGAGGGGCACAACCCTCCTGGGGCAGGGGAAGGGTCATAGGAAGTGTGTTTCCAATGGGAGACTGGTGAACAAGGGATGCTGATAAGAAAAGAATCCCAATTAACTCAAATTAACTCTTCCCACCACCACTTCAACCCTGAAAAAGATGCTGCTGCAGAGCCAGTGCAGCTGCCAGCATCTACAGGGACCACAGAGCTGGGTGGGGGTGATGGTCCATCTCCAGCCATCCCCTCCTCAAATGTGACCAACGATACACCCTGCTCATGGCTAAACCCAGGGCAGACACATGGGGGTGGGCAAATGCCCCTGTGGCAACATCAACACCAACATGGTGGCCTGCAGCTGTCTCCCACTCACCCCCAAATGGGTGCAGGTGCGCCCTGCTCCCCCGGGCCATGGCGGTGGCTGCAGTAACCCACGAAGTTTGGGTCAAAAGGGTTTGGCTGCACAGGGAGGGTGGTAGGGAGTGACATGGGGGAGATGAGAGAAACAGGGGATGGGAGAGACTTGCTACCTCTTTGCACAGAAGACAGGCAGGAGAAAAGAGGGGGAAAATGACTCAAAGCCAAAGTAAAAGGAGAGAGAAGACACATGGAAGGGACACAGCTCCCTGGGTGCAGCTCGCAGGGGTGGTGGGTGCTGCTGGGGTGCATGGGGAGTCATCGGGGCAGCAAAGGGTACTCCTTGCAGAGTACTCTGGGGTTATGCTTAAGGGTTTCCTCTCCCCTCTACCTACCTCTCTGGTGACATTGCGAGTTGGAAACTGACTCTTTGCTCCGTGGGGATGGTGGGTTCATCACCCTGTGGGCGCTGGCATTGCCATGGAATGCCTTTTCCCACCTCTTCCCATGTCTCAGCCGAGCTCACCTCTCCCTGGTTATGGAGGGGAAAGAAAGGGCTTGAAAGCTCCCAGTTTCAGAGCTGCAGAAATCACATTGCCCTGTGCTCCCCTTGTTCTCAGCAGCTTCACTCCCACCCTTTGCGCTAGTGCCCAGGTACACCCATGGGTCCATGGATGTGGGGGCCACAGTCTGAGGTGCCCCCAGCATCGCTCCAAAGAGCCAGAGGTCTCCATCAATGGCAGAGGACCTCCTGGGTGGTTTTTATCATTTTACTTTATTTGCATGAAGATAAACCGCGCCTTTGTCTGTACAATTTCTCCTTAAATACTTGGCAACGCATTTAAAAAAAAAAAAAAAAAAAAACAAAACAAAAACAAACAGGGAAAAAAAAAAAGAAAGGCTCAGTGCAGGCTACAATATCAAAACAGTACGATGCTTGTGAATAAATAACCCCCTGGGGCAGCTGGGGGACACAGCTGTTCGGATTGCACAGGGCTGGTGAACCCAGCACTCCCGGGTCCTCACTGCCCCTTCCCCTGGCAGCAGGAGCAGCAGCCAGACGGGGACCGGGCTGGGCACGGGGGACCCCTCTCCGCTCTCTCCCAGCTCCTAGTTGCCTAGCTCAGCCGTGGTGGTGCTGGCGTTTTTGTTGGTTTTGCAGCAGAAGTACTGGTTCCAGATCTGCAGGAAGGCTGTCCGGAACTTCTTGATCCTGAAGGCATAGACGATGGGGTTCATGGCTGAGTTGCCGTGGGTGAGGAAGATGGCGATGTAGGTGAGGATGTGCGGTGTCTCGCAGGATGGGCAGAACAAGGTGATGCAGTTGAGGACATGCAGAGGGAGCCAGCTGAGCGCGAAGAGGAAGAGGACCAGTGCTAACGACTTGGCGATCTTCAGCTCCTTCCCATAATACTTCTGGGGGTCGTTGGAGCTGGAGGAGACCTTCTTGTTGAGTTGCTTGCGGATGAGGTTGAAGACTTCCAGGTAGATGAGCAGCATCAGCAACAGGGGAGGCAGGACCCAAACAAAGAAGTTGAAGTACACCATGTACTCCATGCTGATGACCGTCTCAAACTGGCACTTGATGACAAACTCTGTGTGGCTGGCGTTCAGCTCCTGAGTCCTCCGCATCTTGTTCAGGTTGTTCCAGCCAAACATAGGGGTGAGTCCCACCAGAAAGGAGACGATCCAACAGCAAGCGATGGCCACTGCTGCCCGCCGGGGTGTCACCACGCTCTTATACCTGTGGAAGAGACAACAACCGCAGGAAAGAATTAAAAACAAGTGGGGTGGTCTGCCTGGGAGTTAAGACTGCTCCACATGGGGTGGCAATGCCCATGCTGCCATGGCATGATGCTCCTCACTCCCTTCCTTGGCAATCAGTAACAGCTTGTCCTGATAGATGCGTTAACGGCCTGGTTTCTCTGCATGTGCCCTGGGGAACCTCACCCTGTCTCCCACCACCGCCCTTGGCCCCAGGGATGGGCAGAGACCTCAGACATGATCCTGGAGCTCTGGGGGTTGATGCCAGGCCAGGAAATGCATTAGCAACCTGCAGCGTGCCTGCATGTTGAACCCTCATATCTAGGGGGGGTTTGATGTCTCTCTGGCAGCCCACCTTACATCTGAGCACCCTACACCCAGAGCAGTAGGTCACCCTCTCCTCCCCATGCACACCAGCCCTGCCAGCACCCTGTCCCAGACAATTGCCCCTGCGCCGGGGGAGAGAATCACCAGCAAAAGCATCCTCTGGGACCCACCAGGCTGGAGGAAGGATCCGCTGGGGCTAATGGAGCCCTGGGGAAGCTTCTGAGCACAGCCTGTTTCATTTCCTAATGTACTGGGCTCATCGACAAAACCCTCTTTCCTAATGGGCCGGTGCCAAGGGATGGAGGAGGAGGAGGTGAGTGGTGCTCCGGCTGGTCTCTGCTCCTTCCCTGATGCACCAGGGAGCATGCCAGGGCTGGGCTCGTCCCTACAGAGCTCTCCAAGTGGGAAGTGGAGTCTGTTAGACTGATTTTTCCCCCTGTCCCTCAAAGGAAAGCTTCTCCTTGGAGGCCGAGAATATTCGCAGCCCAAGTGTTATTGCTTTCCACTGGAGGGGATTGAACAAAGCACATTTTACTGATTGTTTGCTGGGTTTTTCAGTGATGCTGGTGTTAACCTGGCTACAGAACCCTGCGGAGGTGGCTGGCAAACCTGGATCTCCATCCTGATGCTCAGCGCTCCCTGCTGCATGTCTGCAGCCTTTACCCGTGCTGGAAAAATGGAGCTTTTCTGGGCTTTTCAATACAGCCAAGCACCCAAACTCACTCTCCCCCACCTTTGAAGGTCCCTTCTCAAGACCCATCTCATGGACAGGGTGTCAGGGTGGGAGCATGGAGGGGCACAGGGTGGAGTGGGGGACATCAGTCCCCATGGGTCCAGAGGGTCCAGCCACCAGGCCCCAAGAACTTTCCCAAATGAACCCCCTCGGGTCTGGGAAAACATTCCCAGCATCCCGGAGGCAGACAGGTCCCGTGGGAAGGAGGTGGCAATGTGGGCTGCTGTTTCCTCTGAGAGCCGAGGCTGGAGCCGGAGGGTGATTTATTCCTTGCGGGGAGGAGAGAGGGCAGGAGACCCTGAGAAAGATGCGGGGTAGGAGAGCCGGGGCACGGGGAGGATGAGGGATGGTGGGAGAGCACCAGAGCTGTGCGACGAGTGAAGGGAAAGGTGGGGGGGGGGCATGGGAGCAGCGGGTGGCAGAGGGATACCAGAGGTTGCCACAGGGCTGTGTGCTGGCCCATACACCCCATGTCACCGACAACAGGCCCTTGGGGAGGGTTAATGTGCCCTTCCAGCTGTGACGCCCCACTCCCACCTCTCCAGGCTCGATCAGCTCAGGGTGCTCCTGAGCTGCTCGAGCCTGGAGCACCACCCCGCACCACCCCGCACCACCCCCCTTACTCCTTCCCTCTCTGCAATCCCTGCATTCAAGGCTGTGTCCCATCTCCCCACTCTTGGGGGTTCCTAGGGTCTTCTCCTGATTTTGCTGAATGCGCTGTGGTCCTGGGTGCTCCCCGTCCCACAGAGCTGTGCAACAGCGACCGCCAGAGAGACGAGGCTGCTGAGCAGCAGTGGTGCCACCGCCGTCCCCAGACACCCTCCCAGGGCTTGCAGCCAGCACCCGGGGATCGAGCTGTTCCCAGGGCACCCACCCCTTCTCCCCCTGCCCTCACGCCTGGGTTTGGGGAGTGCAGGGGACAGAAGGAGGACTGAGACTGAGCCGGAGACGGATCAGAGGACACAGTGTTCACTCTTGCAGCCAAGGCAGAGGGGATGGGGAACTGCTGCCGGGGGCCCAGCCCGGACGGTTCCGGCCCCCCGCAGCTCCAGAACACTGTGTGTTGTTGCAGATGGCTATCAGGACAGCTGTGGAGGTCGTGCAGACCTCAGGTCGCTGGGTGCATGCAAACCCACATGGTCCACAGGGTATAACACACACATAGCAGAGCAACCGCCCCACACGCTGCCGGCTGCTCATCCACCTCCCCACTTCAGCGCACGTGCCTTCCACCTCCTCACTGCACATCCATCCCTTCTCAATACACATCCATCCCTTCTCGATACACATCCATCCCTTCTCAATACATATCCATCTCTCCTCTTCACTGCACATCCATCCCGCTCTGCCTCACGTGGGTGCTCCCACCTCGCTATGCCTCCATCCCTTCTCCCCGCTGCACATCCATCTCTCTGCCATGGTTCACATCCACCCCTCCTTGCTGCACATCCATCTCCGCCACCTGGCTGCACATCCTTGGCCTGACACCCACAATGGTTGGAGTGTAAGGACCTGTCTCTCCCTGCTCCTCACTTCACTTCGCACTGTGAAGTTTAAGCGTGGCACTGCAGAAAGAGTGGGCAGCTGAGAGCAAAACTTGTCTGTGCATCGCCCTGCACGTGTGCATCACGGACACAGGGACCACAGCTGAACCCAAAAAACACACAGAAATCAAAAACATTTGGAACTGTGGCCTTTGTTCCCTTTGCTCCTTCAAGCAACAAGCCAAGGGCAGAGGCAGCTGCAGCACCTGCAGGGACACGTGCTCCCCATGGGCTGACGGGTGCCCACTGCCCCCCGTCACCCCTACATGGAGCCCTACAAAAGCCATAAAATGACCTTGAGTTCCTCCTCCATCCACTCCACAGGTCTGACCATGCAGCTCTCATGGGGCTCAGCCGCTCTGGAGGCTGACAATTCTACTTAAAGGAGGAAAATGCAAGATCCCACCTAATGCTCAACGCGGTCGCACAGGGGGTTTGGTGGGGGACAATTAGCAGAGGGGTCAGGGACAGACTTTGCTGTTCCCGTGTTTCTGCCTTGGTTATGCCATGAAGAAAAAGTCTTCCTCATTTACCTCATTTTGCATTAATATGATAGGGCTGGAGTTTGGGATGGGTCTGGGATGCAGAAGCACTAGATAATGCTGATAATGGCTCACAATTAATAAATAATCTTATTATTATCATCATCATCGGAACAATTGCTAGCATCATTGCAATTTTATTACTACTATTATTTTTATTAACAGCTGTGACTAAAACATCCATGATAATAGTCACAGCCATCATCATGCAATTTGGGTTTTTTTCCTTTGTCTGTGGGGTTTCGAGCCTGACCATAATTGCTTGATTTTCCTCCTGCCCTCCCTCACTGGTGGTTTTTGTGCCATCCCTTCCCCACAGAGATGGGCATCGCCCCAAGTCCTCCTGGATGCCCTGCCAAGGCCAGGAGAAAGGAGCCTGGAGGGAGCACAAAAACTCCAGCCTCACTGATATCCTGGTGAAATGGGATGGGGAGGAGCTTTGGTTTGGTGTGGAACAAGAATGTCTTTGAGGGTTTGGAAAATAACACAAAGAGGCAAAATATCAATTATTGATAGAGTGCTGTTTGCATCCCCAGAGGAAGTGCAAGAAGTGATGGGTGGAGGTGAAGGCAGACAAATGGTCCCCAAGGGCTGTGCAGAGCTGACAGGGAGACATGGAGCAGGCTCCTCCAGGGAGAGATGCTGCCTCGTGATGGGATGCTCCAGGAGATGTTGCAGTCAAACAAAGTTTCTTGGGCTGAGGATGGAGTAACTGGGGGAGATGCTGAGGCCCCTTTTCTCCAGGAGATCATGAAATGCTCCCCGGGCCCTCACCTGGAGGACACTACCCATCTTACTTTCCCTTTGCTTGTCATTTCCAGACTAGATTCAAGTTCCTCTGCCACATCTTGATGTGGCCAGACCTCTGCATCCCTCTCTGCTGCTGCCAAGGGAGCCCAGCTCAGGCCAGGACCTGCTCTTTAGGTGTCTGGCACTGGGTAGGCAAAGCCCCCATGGCCATATAACGTACTAGGACACATCTGAAAACAAATGGAGAGTGGCATATTCATTGCATTTCTATTGATTTGACTTTTATCTTGAGGTCTGACCCTCAAGAGAGAGACGAGGGCTCATTTCCTAAATCCCACAGGTCAATCCAAATCTAACACTCACAAAACACCTCCTCTTGTTTTGGTTGAAAGAGCTTCAAAGATTTCAGGTTAGGTTTGAATAAAATTTGTTTGTTTTTTAGTATTTCTGTGAATATCCTTTTTGTCCATAAAATACTTGCAGTTGTCCAGCCAGCCCCAAAATGCAGCTTCTCTGGTCCTTGCTCTGGTAGGGCTTATTGCAGTGCAATTCCTGGGGAATTAATACATTAATGAAGGCAGGCCATCACTAATGAAATGAAGCTGGAGCCAACGTAGTAGCAGGAAAGGAGGCCAAGCTGACATGAAGCTCATCTGCGTTATGAACGCAGCAAGGAAAAGCAGCCAGAGCATGTCCTGATCTAATTGGAAATCTCTAGACAAAAGCTCTTTGATCTCAGAGCATTTTGGGTTCTGCTTCTTTTTTCTGGTTGTATCTTTGCTTCAGATCTTTCAGTGTCCTGGAGGCCACTGGGTGGGAAAATTCAGATGTTGGTGTTCAAAGCTGCTCAGAAATGTGAAGCTGAGAAATGCGAAGTGTCATCTGGCATCTGCGAGGGACAAACTCAGCCGCGTCTCAGGGCTGGGATGAGGAGGTCCCTGGGCACCCGCACAAGGTGGGAAGTGCTGCAGAAGGGACACTGCATAACAGAAGAACCCTGATCATGGTTCCTTTGTCACCTCTAACCCTGGACATGAAAAGTTTATTCCTTCTTCTGTCTCTTGCTTTGGATATTTTCCTCCTTCCCTTCAGATCTCTTTTGCACTTTGTTTAGGTAAAAACCCTAAGTTCAAAATCTTGAAGGTTATCAAGGATTTAAAAATGTCTAAAAAGGTCTGTTAGAATTGGCATAAATGCCTCCTAGCACGAACATCACCCTTGCATCATTTGACTGCATCTCTTATTTGTTCATACCCCTCCTATGTGACAGTTGGGAGCTTTGAGACTCTTTGGGGTCAAATGCCATCCGCCCAGACCTTCACACTCCTGACAGCATCCATTGAGCAACTGCAGCGAGTCAATGCTGGAGATGGGCCTAAGTTGTCTGCAAAGATGACTGGAGCTGTTGGATGGTTCCCACCACGAAAGCATTTCACACCTTCCTGCGTCATCCCAGCATCTCTCGCAGACAGGATGGGGTTGACAGGTGGCAATGACACAACCGTGGAGGTGATGTGAGAAAACATCTCTTGAGCAGAAGGGTGCCGACACTGTTTCAGCACGTTGCTATCATGGTCACATCACTTCTGGTTTTCTACCTCAGAAGAAACGTGGGTTTGCGACTGCTGGTGGGTGCGTCACCGTGTGAGCAGTGGCCTTGGGAGGGACTGATGTCAACCAACATCAGCCAAAGCTAGTAGCTGGATGGAGCTCTCCATTACATCCTGTTCCTACAAATGCTTGTAAGGGAGGAGACTGGCCCTGTCAGCATCTCCTCTAGGATCCAAGGGGGATTGTCCTGATCCCAAAATCCCAGGCTTGTTGCTTGTCAGATGCCAGCTGGCAAGTAAAGATGCAAAAAACTGGTCCAAAACCCATGGAGAGGGTTTTGGTGAGCTCAAGTGAGCCAGAATACTGCGTCCTTCTGCAGCAAGGACATTGGTGTTGGCTGTGATGGAGCCCCTGTCCTGTATCAAAATAGCCCAGCAGCCTCCATCAGTGCAGTTTTTCCAGCCTGACACCAATGTCCTACCACAGAGACTCTTCCTAGTGCTCCAAAGGGACCAGGAGGACCCAAGGTGCCCTGTGCACTGTCCCCTCCCAGCACCTCTGGTTGGTTGGTCTGCAAGAAATTTGAGATCTGGCAGAAACCTGAGAAGTGCCAGCAGGCCCCTGGGACAAGAGGGGACAGGGGGACATGGTGGGAGAGGACAGGCCAGGTGGCTGCAGCAAGGCAGTTTCAACTGTCCTGGCCTCAGACTCCTCGCGTGACCTTGAGGAACTGATTTAAAAGGAGCCGAGGAGGAAAATCCCTGCCTGGCACCATCTGTTTGCTCACAGTGAGTGAGAGCTCAGCTGGAGGGGACACTCGGGTAGGAACAACATTGGGTTTTCTACAGGTCGCACTTTTGGTGGGGCTGCAGCAGGTTCCCACAGCAGGAGAGGCAAAGATGGGAACAGATACCTTTTATCCATCACCCATGCAGATAGGGCTGCATCCCAAATCTCCACCTAAAACCCCTCTGGCACCCATCGGGACAGAGCCCAGGTCAGGACTGCCCTGCTCCCATCATCATCAGCTGCCCCAGTCTGGAGCACGCATTGGGACGGCCCAGGGGACCCCGGGAGAAGGGTGCTTGTTGCTCCCTGAGCCGTGTGCTGCAAGAAGAGGTGGGGGCAGGAGGTCCAAAGCTGGGAGTCTGTGAGGGGATCCAGGGATGGACGTCCCCAACGGGTGCCAGGTCCTCCCTGCCATGCTGCTGCCAGTCCCCCTGTGTGCAGCGAGCCATGATTTCAGAGGTCACGGCTGCCACTGCGGCTGGAACAGTACCCTGTGGAGGAGGCTGGGACCACCCCATCAAGAATCAGAGAAGGATCTTCTCCCCATATGGTGTCCTTTCTTCTTGGCATCAGCCTTACGAGCAGCTGGCACCTTTCTAAGCCCCATAGCTCAGCCCACATGGATCTGGAGTTACAGTAGGTCAGCAGAGAGAGGAGCTGGGCATGACCAACCCTCTTCATTGAAGACCTCTGCGCCCGGAACACTTTGGGTGTCCTCCACTGCAGCAAGAGGAGATGGCACCACACCATGAGCCTGCTTAACATAAACCTGGTCCAAAGCCACCAGGAGAGAGGCTGAAAACATGTGCATGGGGGTCATCCATAAGTGCACTGGGTTGTGTGTATGCCACTGAAGTTCTTCCTGGACCAGTCTATGTCCAGGGTTTGGCTTTACCATCCTAAAAAGGTAGCTATCTGAGCAGAAATTATTCTACAACAAGTGACTGCAACGCACAAGCAGCTATGGCCGGGCGAAGCAGCTGGCAAGTCCACCAAATGTTTCTAACTGCTTTTATTAGCCAGTAATTCTTTAATGGATAAAGGCGAGGGTGATTATGAGGCTTATGAGAACAAATCCATCCTGCCAAAATTGACTGGTCCACACACACTGAGACATGGCGTCCCCAGGGCTTTGGTGAGTGCTTTGTTTAGCGGTGGGTGAAGCTGGAGGTGGCCACAGCTCCAGCAAACAGCAAGAAAGTGACAGAAAAAAGGAGGTTTTGTGCTTTGAGCTATGTCAGAGCTGGTTGTGCAGGGACCTGGACCATTTGCAGCCCTCCTGGACTCCAGACAGGGTCTGGGGAGATGCTGCTGCCTTGGTGTGGGTTCAACCTGCCCTGACATATCTCCTGGGATCTTGGAGGCACCTGGGATCCCTGAGGGTTGTGGGCAAAACCAAAAGCAGCCCTAGGGACACAAGTATCCGCAAGAAGCAGGAGACATAAGGTAGAAAAGAGCTTTATGGGCTAAAATGCCTGGAAATGGGGAATGATGCTTCTACAGGGCAGCCAGGCTGTGCCAGGGTATCTTCACCCCAGACTGGCCATACAGAACATGAGAGCTCATCAGGGATGTCCATCCAGTGGATGGCTACAAGTGTGGGAAGAAGTGTCCTCCCCCGGCTCCAGTGATCCATGGTGAGGACCCAGAGGCCAGGCACATCCCCCCACCTCTGCCACTCTCTTGATGCCATCAGCCCCGGTGGGACCAAGCCTCAAAGCACACACCACAGCTCAGCCCACCTCGAGCTTGGCATCTGCTGTGGGGCAGCATCACCTACAGCCTCATGAGGCTGCTAAAGGTCTTGTTTCCCAGCTCCCCAACACCCATCCACACTCCCACACTGGCCACCTGGTTTTTGAGTCTAAATCTGCGTGTATTTTGGGTTCCAGCTAGAGATCAAGTTAGATCTTTGCCTGCTGAGCCAAAGAGTCTTATCACATCTCTGGTCCCTGAGATGTCAGAAGCAGCCACAACATCACACCAGCCTGGATGAGTTCATTGCCAAGCAGTTGCACCCCCCTCCTGGTGCTGCTTCTGGCCTCCATGGAGAAATAGCTGCTGGCTGGATCTCTGCAGCCTGCTTCGCTCGGGATATCTGTGCCGCTGGAATCCCTTGCCTCTGGTGATGAATCACAACCCATCTTTGGGAACAAACCACAGGCTTCCAGTAACTGCAGAGCTTCTTTCAGATTATTTGCCCAGTTGTCCTCATCTCAGAGGTGGGATGTGAGTAACGTCCATGGCGGGTCCACCGTGGATCGGTGCCAACGGTTTCCCCTCGGGTATCCCTGCGGCTCCCACTGCGACAGGGTGCTCCAAGGGGAAGGGGGAGCAGGGGAGGGCTGGAGATTTCAGAGAGGAGGGATGGAAAGCACAGGGACCTCGCAGATGTCCCTGCCCTTCAGGCTCTGCCCCGGGTGTGGGGGAGACACTGCTGTCGTCCAAAGAAGGCAAAGGAGTGCGTG
The DNA here is from genome assembly GCA_013398915.1 of Dromas ardeola. NCBI lineage: Eukaryota > Metazoa > Chordata > Aves > Charadriiformes > Dromadidae > Dromas > Dromas ardeola. The sequence continues at coordinate 130,605 of VYZM01013350.1, forward strand.
TTGTCTGGCGCTGCTCAATGAGAAAGGCAATTTTTCTCACATTCTTCAAGCAGCATCCTTCACCCCAGCAGCAAATATAAATCCTTTCTGCACATAAAGTTAATCTTGTTTTCAAGCTGGGCTTGGTTTACAGCCAGTGGCTGGATCCTGACACGTTCAAGTGCTCTGTCGCTGCGTAAGCAGCAATTCTCAGCAAGGACCACTCACCTGGTGCTCAGCCCCCTCATCCAAAAAGTGGTGGGGTGGGGGTTAAGTAGGGGCTGGGGACACCCAGGACATCTGATACCTGATAGAAATGATGGTTTAATTTCTGTTTATCGGGGAGTGCTGCCCTCTAACCCCAGGCAGACCCTCCATGCCCCAAATGGGACGCGACTGCCCGATGCCGTGGGCAGCACTGAGTGCATCCAAGGGTGCTGAGTACCCATGCTGGGGTGTCCATGCTCTGGATGTGCCACCCTCATGATGCTGTGTGACAGTCCTGAGGATGTCCCTGGGGTCCCTGCTCAATGGGGTACAAGTTGCACTGAGACACAGATTCACTCCCTTCTTCCTTATGGGGCAAGAGGCAGGATTTGGTCTCCCACACCCAGGCGGCTCCAGGGCTCCCTCCCAGCTCCACCATGTGTGGTCACAGCCCTCCAGGATTTTCCTGGATCACTGACTTCTCCCTCCAGGACCACGAGGTAGGTGTGAGGGAAATGATTTAACGCTGTTGGCCACAGCTGCAAAATCATGAAATGAGCTGCAGAATCTCAGAACTAGGGGGAAAAAATGTGATGTTCTTGTCTTTTGGCTCCTGGTTTCAGGCAGCAGCATTTTTGAGCATTTCTCTGCAATGCAAAGCATGAGAAGTACTGTTTTAAAAGAGAAAAGAAACAGAAGTTGAGATTCTTCTACAGCACCAGGACTTTGGAAATTAGGGCATGCAGAGAGGAACAGCTCAGTCCCGAAGCGATGGGGATGAAATTACGAAAGCTGGCTACATCGCTGGTGGACAGCATGATGGGCATGGTAGGCTTGGCTTCAGTGTTACCCCTGTGCAATAAATTTCCTGGACATTTTTAGTGTTTATACAGTTTGGTTGTCAAAAACAGAAATGTGGTGTGCGACCACTTCCTTGGAGAAGAGTATGGATCTCGGTCTGAGGGTGGGTCCCACGTGCCCTCATCACACGGCTGAGCCCCTGCTATGCTGGGAGGAACCCCACCTCCAGCAGAAGGCAATTTCTGCAGGGTGAGAAGGTTTCAGGAGGAGTCGCTCAAAACCCAAGTGCATCCCCCTCTGGACAGTGTGCTGGAGGTGTTTCTCTCCCAGCACCACGGTGGGGGGATCTATGTGCTTGGCCAAGAGTCTCAGATTATCTGCTCTCGCCATGCCAGACCATCACCCTGTGGCTGTGGCCACCTCAAAGGTTCTCACACATCAGCCCTGCCCCTGTCGCGGTGGGAGCTGATTGCCCAGGCCGGGCTCAGCAGCTGATCCTGCGTGTCTCTGCGTGTCTCTGCGTGTCTCTACGTAACTAGAGAAGTCAGGGTGACGTACTCATGTAGTACAAAGGAGAAGGGATAAAATGCAGCTTTGGCTATATTCAGTGTAAATCCAGGACTTTGCTGGATAAAAGCAGTGTTTTTTCAATTACTATTTGTATTGTATTTGAATTTTTCTATGCTTTGCATGTTTTTTGTTCTTTATGCAAAACAACCTCTTTGAAAGGAGGACTCTGAAAGTCAGCGCCAAAAATGGAAAAGGGAGCAGGGAGAGGGGAGGACGAAGAATGAAGGCAGCTCTAAAAACCACTTAAAACACCAAATCTGTCAAATGTGGGCTCTATGAGAAATTGAAATGAGACGGCAGATATAAAATGCCTGGTGTGATGGGGCTCCGAGAGCCTCTATGGCTCACACTCCATCCCACAAAATGCTGTGGCTTGCAGAAAGCCGGCCGTGCTAGGAGGAAGATGCCAGCTAAGGAAGCGCCTGGTGCCATCTATACAGCACCAGCGCAGGTTGCCCGGTGCCACCGTCCTTCCCTGCATGTCACCATCACACTCTGAGAATGCCGCTACATCAAAGGACAAGTCAGTACCCAGAGGAGACCTCCAACTAGGTGAGACTGAAAAGCACTGAGAGCCATTAAAAGGCAGGAGCAGATCAGAGATCCCAACTGGAAAGGAAATAAGAGGGGTCTTGAGACCTGCTGTTGGCATTTCATCTGCATCCGACAGGACATCGAGCTCTGCTCCCTGGATAAATGGGAGACAGGAGACTGGAGATAGCATCTCCCATGAAGAGGCATTAACCCACCCATGAGGCAGGGCTGAGGTGGATCTTTATCTCTCCAGTGCAGAAGGACCCTTCAGAAAAAAGAGATAATTACATCTGGAACAAGAGATTAGTATCGGCTGGCTTTTAATTTCTTGGTTTTTACACTTCTGCTTGCTAACCTGACTCCTGATTTTGCAGTCAACAACTGAACTCCTCAGTTTCTTAGGCTACAACTTGTTATTGCTGTCCAGGATCCTCACAGCACAATTTGTCGCTGCAAAGGGAACATTTCCCTTCTTGCACTTTGCCCGATTCAGGAGATTAGTACATTCAAGACTGAAAAATTGGCTGTAAGCTCGCAAAACGAGGGAGGTTGTTTTCTCTGCCTAATGTCTAAATGAGAATTAGGAGTGCCGACGAGATCTACTGTTTCTAAACCTCAGAGGACACTGTAACCCAAAACAACCAGTTCAGCATCTTCTGTCCAACACATATTTCCCCTGATTAAAAGATCGATTTCAAATGCAGAAAGCAGTTGGATTAATTTAATCTTTTTTTTCGCTAATGAGTTGGCTATATGTACTTTCAATTAGTGAAAATCATTTTGGAGATGCCATTTTGTGCTATAGTTGACTTCCAACTTCTGCCCGACACAACTTGCCACCAAAGTATGAGTAAAACCTGTGTTATTCACCCTGCCACAACACCATAGAAACAGGAGAAGTGAGGACTGGAGTACATACGTGTCAAGCCAACAAGTTATTTATGTTGGGATGAATCTGTCCAGATCTATATATCTTGGTCAGCCAAACGAAATGCCAAATTGAAAGTGAAGGCTCCAGTTAACACCGCAATCAAATGTTCCCTCACCGCAGAGAATCAATCTTTCGCCAAGAAAACAAATAAAAAGTGCAAGTTCAAAGCAAATCTGAAGTTTATTATTTAAACTCTGTTTCCTCTTTCAGATTTAAAAGATTATTTATTCCCTTGGAGGAAAACTGATTGAACCTTGTTGCCTGGAAAGAAGCGGCTCAGTGTTTCCATCAGGATGGCAGAGAGAAAGAGCTGAGACCCAAGACCGATTGAAGCAAAATGCATCAGCGAGGCATAAATTACACCCTCTGCATCTTCCTAATTATTCTGGCAATTAAATCCAGGCAAGGAGCAACGGGCAGACATAGCCTGGGTCTGCCCAGGCAGCCTGGCTGGCGCAGGGCATGGAGATGAAGGATGTATGGGCCAGGCACGACCAAGTCCTCCCCAAGCACGAGGACGGTGATGGTCCCCGTGAAGCCTGAGAGGGACCCGGCCATCACCCTTCCATAAAGCACGTGTGTCCCAGCAGCAACGAACGGGGGGAATAATCTCCCTAAAAATAGACCCCGCTCACCCGCTCCCACGCGGCGTCCGTCTGGCTCTGTGCCGGCTTTGCCACCTCCATCTGGACACGCTCTGAGCTCTCTCCCAGTCTTGGCTGCTTGCTGCCGCGGGTGAGCAGAGCCGTTTGCACTGAGGAAAATTAGTGTCTCATGTTTGCATGTTACAAGGTTTAAGTCATTGATTGTTTTTACCGGTGCAGAAAAGAAAGAAATAATTTAGTCTGTAAGACTGTGCTAATTATGGCTATGTCTAAGGCAGCATTTCCCTCTCGGTGCTTTCGGAGTGTTTGTAGCATCATTCCCTCTGTGAACAGATGGGGAAACTGAGTCGCAGAGGGGGACTATGACATGCCAAGTGAAGCAAAATGAACTGAGTTCAACAAGAAAGTATTCCTGGTGGCAGGAGCTGGCACTTCCCTTATTTGAAGGAGGCCAAGAAAAATCATCCTGGTCTCTGGATGCAGGGAGAGAAATGGCCCAAAAAAGGTGGGTAGACAGCCATGCCAGTGATGTCCCAGTTTTCTGTCCTCTGGCCCTCCTTTGAGGAGCAATGGAAAGGTATTATTGTCACCCCAGGCAGTGTCCGGGACTGGGGGATGTCACCTTTCTGCCTTTGTGTCCCTGTGGTCCTGCTCGGGCAACCCTGCTACCCAGGGCTCTGTGTGCAAGAGCATCACCTGGTCTCAGGGACAGCATGGACCGAGGCTGGCGAGGAAGACAAGGGAATGGGGCTGGGGAATAAATTTGCTTTCCTCCTCCAGCTCCTTTTTGTGAACAGACACTTTTGTTCTTAACAAAAATCCAACCAAATCACCCAAGACTGTGACAACTGCTGAAAGTGGCCCCTGCTCAGTGCCGGGGGCCAAAGCCCAGGCAAGGAAGGGCTGGAGGAAGGATGGAAAAGACAGCAAGAGATGGGGCAAGGGTATGAGGGGGAGCTGCTGGGTCCCACCGGGCTCAGTGCAGTGAAGGCTAAACCCAGATGCTGCAAACTTTCCGGTGGCTGATCCTGCTCTGCACTGCCCTATGTCACCAAAAATGGTCCTCCCTCCCCTGTTTGCCCCCCATCACCCATCTGGCCCTTAGCCCATAGGCAATTGCTGCCTGTGCTCTATAGGAAGGAGGATCCCAACCCCTCAGGGTTATTTTATACTCTCTTCCTGATGGCATCACCAATGATGTCTCCTTCATACCCAGACCTACCCGTTCAGCCGCCCTCCAGTCGGAAAGGCAGCTACGTGCCCGACGACAGGCTTCAGTGGGGCTGGGTGCTGCGGAACAGGGGGTGCTCCGCTCATTGCTATTCTGCAGGACACCCTGATGGCTGTGGGGCTTTTTTGTGGCCGCCTTGGAGAGCATCAATTGCTCTTTCTTGCAACTGGGCATCCCGGGCAAGAGCCGCGTGCCTGCCCTGGCAGCTGGGCAGCCGTGCTGCCAGAGAAGGCATCTCCCTGCCAGGAGCCTGGAGAGCCTCTGGGACGGCTGGTTTCCCATTCCATGGGCTTAAAAGTTCAGGGCACCTTGAATGAGCTGTGTCCCAAAAGGACCGGCTCCCTGGGACCGCTGATCCCAGCCCATTGGCAACCCACATGCTGGGCTCTCTCCAGCTCTCAGCTCCTGCATCCATCCCTGCTGTATACACTTTGAAAAATCATTAATTTATCTCCAGTGTAAACCATTATTGTTTCTATTAGCTCAGCTGTGCTGGCTGTCATTTCCCCAGGCTCTGAGACAGTGCTGTTGTCCTCAAGGGGACAAACTCTCAACCTGTCCTCATCCATGTGGTCTCCTCCATGCTCCATGTCCTGCTGTCTGCAGGGACCACAGCCCCCCTGATCCACACCTGGGCTTCCCACATACCCCTGTGGGCAGGACCCTGTAGGGTTTTTCCCTCTCCTTCCTCCAGCCAGAGGTTTTCTTCCAGCCCATCAGTTTCTTTCCACTCTAAAATGACTCGTGTGTGTCATGAAGAAACTCATCTCCCAGGTCATTTCACCACAGTGTCTCCTCCACATTTTCCTCCTTCTCTGTGTTGCAGTGACTTTTCTGTCCCCCCCGTCTCCACACCCGAATATAGACCTGCCGATATGCCGACTTTCTAAATTTCAGACCCCTCTTGACTCCCTCTCATCTGCTCCGACAGGTCCCACTGAAACCCCTCTCCATGCCAAGGCTCGCACTGTGATTCCTTGGGATGAGTCATTCCTCCCTGCTGTCAGGCTGATTTCAAGCACAGCCATTTGGATGCAGTGGCTCCGTGGCCCCCGTCCCTGAGCCTTTGCCCAGCCCTGCCTGCTCTGCGTTGAAGTCCCAGGAAATAGCAGGTCCCAGGCCACCCAGCCAAGTGGCTGCCGTGTCCCCTCAGAGCCTGTCCTCATGTCCAATAGTCACTTGTGTTTGGGTACAAGCTGCTTTGAGATGTCCTGGACTGGAGATCTCATTGGGTCTGGCCTCACTGACTGCAAACTGCAGCTGTGGGTCTGGGAATCCCTCCAAATCAGACTTTGAAAATGGAGTCTGTTGGGCTTTGTCCCAACTGTCTCCATCCAAGCCCATGGCCAAAATCCCATTGCCCGTCAACAAAGTCAACCTGGCACTTTTAAGACACAGTTAAGCTCCTCCTAACATGGGGAACGGGCTAGACAAGCCCTGCTGTGATGCACCCTGGGGTGGTAAAAGGAGCTGAAGGTGGCTCAGCTGTTGGTGGCCACATGGCACATGTCCGACCAGAGCAAGACGGACACCACATGCATGTACCAAGGGCTGGGCAATGACAGGGAGATCAGCCTGTGGCTTCAGAGTCGGTGTCTGGGGAAGGGGTTGGTGCCGGCTCTGTGGCAGAGGAGTGCCTGAGCCCACCTGCACACCCAGCCCCGACCCCGTGAGTCACTTATTTCTGCTCTATCGCCTGCTCTGGCCAGTGCAGAGCGGAGGTGGGAACCTTTTCAGTGACCAGGTGATGATGACACCTCCTACTGATCGAGTAACATTCTTCCATCTATGGTGTGGGAGAAGGCCCAGGACTTCCCATCAAAGGTCTCCTGCATGCCCTGAGCACAGCTCCAGCAGTGGTGACGGCACACACCATGGTGAATTGGTCCTGACTCACTCCTGACACGCTGCCTGCAGGGCCAGGCTGGGCTGGCAGGACTGGGCAGGCTGAATCAGCAGCTTTTGCTTTGTCAGAGCCTCCTTCTGTAGGGTGTTTCATTTGTCTTAGCGCCAGCAGCTGCACAGGGTAGTTGGAAAGCACTGGACACCAAGCCCCAACATGCATCACCATTGCCTCCGCCAACCCAGAGCCCTTGGAAACACCCCAGTCACTCCAGAAAAAGGAAAACCATCTCTGAAGTGCTCAGTGGTGCTGTTGGAAGTGTGACAGTCTAGCTGGATGCTCCCAGGTGCTTTGGGGGCTCTGCTGCTCAACCATGGGTCTGATGGACTATCATACCAGGAACACAGGACCATCTTACTGCAGACACCTCTCTGTCCATCCCACCATGTCTGGGTGGCCCTTGCTGTTGGTGCTCCTCACCTTTTGCTCGATGGGGATCTCATGGTCAGTTTATATTGCCATGGGATGAAGAAATGCAAGCTGGCTAATGTCCCTTCTGTCCGCTTTGTAGAGAAGGTCCTCTTGGGTTGATGGTGCCCAACACACCTGAATCACTGCTATGGAGGTGGCAGAGCCTTGGTGGGTTCCATGCACCCATCTCCATCTGGTTTGATGTCTGTGCTCCCTGCGGGATGAATTCATGGGCAGGACCCCCCTTGCTGAGGGCATCATCCCTACAGTTGTGTCTCAGTCCCTTTTGACTCTCTCAGCGGATGGAGATGCTGTCACTTTTAATCAGCACCGATTGTTGACAAGAGTGACTTTTGGCATTCTTGGCTCCAGGCTCTGCAGATCAGGGACCTGCAGCCCAGGAGGACCATGTGGCCTCCTGGATAACCCTGTTTCATGGAGTTACTCCTACACGGATCACCATGGCATGGGCTGGGATCATGAAAGAGCCTGGCAGCTGGATGCCCTGGCCACAGTCATGACAGCTGATCACCACACAGGGCATGAAGAGAAAGGCCAGGTTGTCCTGGCGTATGTCAGCTTCCATACCCGCTGTGACCCAGCCTCTGTCCCTGCCCTGTGGGGTCACCCTTCATGACCCATGGTGCTGCTTTGTGCCTCAGTTTCCATCTCTGCAAATGTGCTATTGCTCTGGCTGGGAACATGCCTTCCAATTTACTGGTGATGCACTGTCAAGGGTCAATGCTTTAACCTGAAAATCAGCAGAAACAGGAAAAAATACAATGACAATATTCCCAGAGCATGATTTTGGGGGGTAGCGAGTGAACACCAGCAAGAGGGAGCTGGTTTTCACTCACCGCCCTGCAGCGCAATGCAGACAGACATAAGCTGTGCTGAGGGGACAGATGTCGACTCGCAGCTAACGGGGTCAGGGCAAAGTGATACCCTGGGCAGATTACCCAGCACAGGGACCTCATCTTGCCCCACAGGAGAAGGTCTGGGATGAGCCGGGGTGCTGCTGCCCTGGAAGCCAGCCCAGGGTGTCTGGAGGCCATGCATTTTCCCAGAAAATTTGGAAATAATCCCAAATCCCAAAAATATGCAAGTCCAGAGCATCGTGCAGAAGATTCACCGCTCTTCTCTCTTTCCCTCGGTGTTACTGAGAACGGAGCATCCCACAGTCAGACCCTTGCTGCGTCCCGAGGAGGGGGACACCCGCAAACCCCAGGGTTTTCCCTAGGAGCCCAGGAGCCGGGGAGACTGCTTACAGCCCAAGCTGCTTCCCTCTGGCTGGCATGGCAGTGGCTGTAGCTTTTTCGAGTGACCTGATTTTGCCTCTGACGGCAAACGTCTGGCGTCGCCGCTGCAGCAGCTGTGCGCGCTCCTGCCCAGCCTCATCCAGCTGTCCCCTCGCCGAGGGAAGAGCCCTGGTGGCTTTGATCTCCGACTTAGCGCACTCTTGGCTGAAAATTACTCTGCGGATCACAGAGTCATGCTGAAAACCGGCTCACCTGGGTATTCACCATCGTCTCAAGACCAATATAACCTGCTGGTAAATCCCTTCCCGTTTCCAAGGCTCCGAGTATTTTGGTGACGCCAGAATTGAGCTCCTGGTCCTGGAGCGGCACAGCTCCTCCGTGCAACCCAGGTCTGGTTCCAGCAGAGCTCGGTGTGAAGTGCTTGCTCTGGTTTAGCACCCACACGCTGAGCCGGTGCAGGGGGCTGGAAACCGCAGCTCGGAAACTGCCCAAAGTCTCCAGCAAACCTCGCTGCACTCTGATTTCTGCATTTTATTCTCCATCCTCAGTTCTGATCTGCCTGTTCCTTGGGAACGAAGGTCTCCATAGGTCACCCTCGTTTGCTAAAAGTATACCTAGTGGAGGGCAGCAAGGGCAGAGAGAAAAATTGCTCTGAGGCTGCAAAGACCTGCCAGTCCCCAGAATTTATCTGATTTAGGTAAAATGGGAATGCTTTCCCTGGGGATACACTCTTATTTTGCAGGGGCAGGGCCTGTAAGGACCGATGGCCTCTTTTCGTTGACTAACGGAGGTTGAAAGAAACCTAGATGAGTTCCCGGGTGTAAGAGCCCCCCTGCAGGTCTCCGAGCTCATGCTCCCTCCCCGCTGTGAGTCACCTGGACGCATTTGAAATGTTTCCTCCCAATTTAAAAATAAGTCTTGGAAGAGCCATGGTTTGGTTTATTCATTTACCTGGCTGGGCAGGATCGCTCACTCCTGCCATCACTTATCATCTGCTCTTTTGGCCAGGCTGGCTAGAGACATCTCCAGTCACCCTTGCCTCCCCAGGGACATGTGAAACCCATCACCTGGCCAGCAAATTGCCCTCAGATGGAGCATACATTTCCTTTTCTTAATTTCATCCCATCGCTCTGGGTTGAAACCCTTGCGCCAGCCTGAAAAATTGCTTCTGAGGTTCGATACCTCCCCATTTCACTGCGTACCGTCCCCAGGGGACCAGCTCCCACAGGCACTGGGGCCACCACAGATCCCAGCCTGGTCCGAAACCCCCTGTCTCCATCCTGGACACGGCTGCTGGGTCTCAGAGCCCAGGTGTCTGGGCAAGTTTCCTGGCGCTTAGTATTAGGAGTGCTGGAAATATTTCCCATGGGCTCTTACCTGCTTTGGTGCCTGGGAATTTGGGCCAAAGCAGGGTTTCATCCTGACATCCTTCTCATTCCCCCTCCCATGGCAGCAGGGTGCCCGTCGCCTTCCTGCCAAGACCCGCCATGAACTCTCAGTGGAAAAAAGACGGGAAAATCATCTCAGTTGCGTGTCCTGCTCCACAACCCAGCTGGCCGAGGGCAACAAGACTTCCTAGGCTTCCCTGTGACCCAGCCCCAGCTGGCCCCATGCCTGCAGCCCTTGGCAGGCCCAGAGAGAAGGGGAAAGAGCGCTGCAATCCCGGCAAGAGCCCGAGCTCAGGCAGGAGACTGAAAAACAGCAGGGTTGAGGGGGGAAATCTTCCCCCTTCCACCACCAGCTCCGTCCAAGAGCTCGCAGGCCACCTGCAAGCCCTCCCTGCAAGTCCTCCTCACCTCCTGGCTTGCAGGTGCTGCAGTCCAGGACCGAGGGATGCTCCTGCCATCCCTGAGCTGTTCTATCTCATAAGGCTCAGGACAGGTCACTTCTGAACCATCGGAGAACAGCTGTGCTGTCTGAAGAGCCACCCACAGACCCTGGGCTCTCCCCCTGCTGTGCCCCAGCCCCCTGCCCTCCCACTTCCTAGCAATTTCCAGATCCTTTTGGTCTCATTTCCATGGCTCTGCAGCCTTATGTGTGCGTTTGAAACCTTCAGTAACACACAGTGTAGCTCGCCCTGGCAGGATGCTCCGTGGGATGCTGCAGGGTGGGAAGAGCAGGGCCCAGGCACCGAGGGTGGTGGTCCCTGCTGTGGAGTAAGAGACCCCCATGTACAAGGGCTCTTGCTACCAGCAGATTTCTCCAGTTTTTATCTTCCTGGCATGTTTCAAAGCATTTGAGGAAAGAGCTGGTGGTCCAAGTGAAGCAGACAAGGTGAGGACCCCCAAGGACACACCAAGATATGACCAGGGCAAGCATCCCCAGCCAAGGGACTGTGGTTCAGCGTGTCCTGAGGACACCAGCTCCTTCTGCCGTGGCCCTCTCCAAAAAGCCCAATGCAGCATCTCAGAGCAGGGATGGGGGCCCCTGGGCCAGCGGAAGCTGGCGCCGAAGGAGCTACATCCCCCCCACAAACATCCCTCCGGCACCGTCCCCTCCAGCATCCTGCCGCCAGCCGCCGCCGCGGGGATGCCGAGGGGCCGGTTCCTGCCGGACGCCCCCGGTCGGCTTCTTCCCCTCCCTTTGAACTTGTTTCATCTTCCCGGAGATGTGAGGGGGAAGTTTGGGCTGGGCTGGGGGACCCCGCTGTGCCCGGCTAGGGGGGACAACAGGACGGGGGGTCCTGCCTTGCCACCGGACGGGGAGGAAGGATGCAACAGGGGAGATGTGAGCTTTTCCACCAGCATGAAGGCAGCAAACCTATTTTAGGTAGCTTCCAGCTGTTTAGAGCAGTTCCTGTGGAGCCTGGGGAGCGTGGTACCCTCTGCTCCAGCCTGTTCATCCCAAGTGATGCGCTTGCATCCCTCCACAGTTGAGAAAAGGCCCCTTGGCGGGAGGCAGCATCCTTCAGACCCCCGCAGACAAGGAGGGATGTTACCCAGGGGTTTGGGGCAGAGGGAGAGGTTTCGGTGGGTTATCCCAGTCCCCCAACCGTGCTGGGTGTGCAGTGGGTTTACCTCCAAGAGCAGGAGGAAGGAGATGCCAACTCAGAGCCATGCAAGACCCCTCTCCATCCTGCAAAATCCTCCTCCACCTTGCACGAGTGGCCCGTGTTCCTCTGTGTTTCTGTGTCCATGGGCAACACGGCCATGGGAGTGAGGAGGCTGCCCAAGAGGAAGCATCGGATGCTGCTTGGGCATCTCCTGCTGCCATCCCGAGACACATTACAAATGTCTCACCGTTTGCTGAAGACGCACCACCAACAAACATCCACTCCCGGGGCCACAAAGGTCCCAACCTTCCCCCGGGGCTCACTCTCCGGCAGGTGCATGGGCAGGGGACGGGTCCACATCTTTTCTGGAAGAAGGAGCAAACCTGTAGGCTGTTCCCCAAGCACTCAGCCCCCGGGGCTGAGGGTGGGCAGCCAGGAGCCAGAGCCGGGCTGCAATGCACCCTGTTCCCCCCTCCCTGCCAAGCGGCGCTTCCAATCCTCGCTCTGCCTAATTAAATAGAAAGCCTGGAAAGTCCAGTGGTGGCTTTGCTTCTCCTTCAGACAACTCTTCCCAGCCAACAGTCCTGTTGGCATCTCCCCCCAGATGGCCCCAGTACGTGACAGGAATGTGGAAACCACTACACACCCCTTCATGGAACCCAAAATGAAAGTTTGTGACTCACTGGGGACACCAGGAGCGGAGATGGCATTTGCAGGGTGGTCGGCCGGAGGACGGAGCAGGGATGCACAGAGCCTCTCTGCGGCTCCCCGTCCCTGTCGGCTGCCTCTATGAAATGCATTTCTTTCCCTTCCCCACTGTCCCCTCTCAGTGAGCCTTGGCAGAGCCAGGGCCGCCTGTGAGCAGAGAGCAAGGTCAGGGATGGGGGGGATCCTGTGCACGACAGCCCATGAGACCCCCTCAGCCACGTGTGGGTCAGGCTGGCGAGCAGCCACCATGTGCCAGGCTTATCTGGGGACTTTCTTTGGCAGAGGAGCGGGCTGCGGCGTGCACGCTGTCTGCTGACCCTGTCCCCTCCGTGCCTGATACTGGCTGGCCCCATGCCGGAGGGGATGTCCCTGCGCCATGTCCTGGCAGCCCTAGGGATGTGGCGGAGGCAGGGATCCCCCCACATCGCTCCCCACCTGCCTACAAATCTCTGTGGGATGCCATCGCTGCCCGGGACTGCTTCTGCATGTGGACCTCCAGGGAATTAGCAGTTCTCCCTGGCGTCTCCCATGGACCAGCAGCCACGTGTGGACATGGGACATCTCCTCCTCCTGCGCTCTTTCCCCTTGGACATCCCAAATCCATGGAGACTTGGCCACAGAGTCCAAGTATAAAGGCAAAGGGTGACGGGCTTAGGGGGAGCTTTGCCAGAGAGGGAGCTTGGCTCTTCCAGAGCCCCTATGATGGACACAGGCCCACGGTGGGTGTCTTGCCGGGGACCCGAGTCCTGCCGCGGTGCCGCAGGCTCTCCGCACCCAGCACCACTTTCCACACCAGTGGGTTCAGTGTCACGGTGAGGAACGACACCAGGAAGCCGCGATTTGAGCTGTCAGCGCTGTACAAACGTTTCCAGTATCATCTTTTAGCATCTGGCAACAGGTTGGGAGAAACTTGAGGCATTTCAGATTCAGGGCATATTCTTTAGTGGCATTTTCAGTCCTATTGGCGAGCTCCAATGTTTTTTCACTGCTGCGGTGTCTAGGGCACAAAAATCACCTAAAACCACCACATTTGCCAACTGCTGGGAATTCACACCAGGGAAAGAAGGAAATATCCAGGGATAAGCAAACAGGGGAGCTAACAAAGCTGAACCCTTCTTGTTGAGGCTATGAAGCCTTTCAATATTAAAGTAGGCTACAAAAATTCAGAGGAAAATCTCACGATGCCCAGTGTTTGGGTACGAAACAGGATGACCAAATTCAGGGTTGATATTGCATGAGAAAAACCCACCCAAATTATATACAGGATGAGGGGGGGCTCTAACTAATATTTCTCCCAGGAAAGCTCCTGGGCTCAGGGCAGAAATCTCCCTAAAAAAGGCCCATTTGATGCTCAGAGGCAGCAAGGGAGGAAAAAAGACTGGGTTTGTTAGAAAAATGACAGACGTGAGCTAGGCAGCGTTGCTATGTATAAAGCCTCAGTCCTCCCACACCTGAACCCATCCCCACCGTGCAGGGGATGCAGGAGGACCAAAAAAGCACCGAGAGCAGTGACAGGGTGAGAATCGTTTCGGTTACACCGACGGGCTGGAAGACGAGGATTTTTTCAGGCTGGGAAAAAAAATCACACTTAGGGAGGAAGTTGGGAACAGCCTGTGAAATCGTGTGGGCAGGGACCGCGGTTTTATCCTGTGCCGCCCGCTCTGCCTTACGTTCCTTCGCCGAGCAGCCTGTACCGGCCACAGCTGGGGGAAAATCCCCAAAGCAACAGATCTCTGGCCTGATCCAGTGGATGTGGGGACACCGAGTATCACTGAGCAGCCAGCTGATCCCGACACAGGTGCCTCCTGTCCCTGCCCCCCTGTACAGGAAGGTGAATCCTGCTCTGGGAAGGGTCTTAGGCCTGTCGAGGTCTGAGCAGCACCTAACACAAGAGGGTTTGGTACCTTTTGGGGGGTCTTTGTGCTGATAAAGGGTCGTGGACCCTTCCAGCAAACAGGCTGGAGCCCGTGTCTGAATTGCAAGGGCATCAGTGGGGTGACATCAGCTGTGCGTGTGCTCAGCCATCCTGGTAGGGCTGAGTTTTCCAGCAACGGTCTCAGCAGCAGGAGCCTTCCCGGAGCTGACGAGCCCAGGAAAGGTGTCCCTATAGCCTGGGCATGTCCTTGAATGGAGCAAGGGGGACCAGCGACAGCAACTGCACATTAAAAGGCTGAGCCGGGACGCGTGGGCTGCACTCGAGTGGTGCCAACACCAGGTGTCCCATCCCCTTCCAGACCCACTGACACCCCCCGGTCCCACCGCAGCATCCCGGCCCCGCGGCTGCCTCCCCCCAGCCCCAGGGGCTGCAGCACCGGCAGGGAGGGAGCCAGGCACAAAGTGGTTCAGTATCTCCTCCAGGAGCAGCAGAGTTCAAATAAAGTGCATCCCCCCATTTATGCCCCACAGTATTTGCTATGGGCTTGGCTTTGACAACGGATACAAATGATGAGAAGGGTAAAAACAGGGAGAGGAGTCATTTGTGGGGCAGCCCCATAGCCAGGGGTTTCTCCTGGGTGAGCCTGCCCCATGAGATGTGCTGGGGTGTCACCTCCGGTCCCTCAAAACCCCAAAGCTGTGTCCCACATGTCCATGAGAAAGCAGGTTATCACCCCCGGGATCCCCACAGCAAGGGAAACCTGGGCTGAAGACAAATCTATTGTCCCCTTTCCACTCCCCACAGCA
>VYZM01013350.1:161511-185098 GCA_013398915.1 Dromas ardeola
TGGGGTTGCCGGGCGAGGGGGGTAGTGCCCTATGGGGGTGGTGATCTGTGGGCATGATAATCTATGGGGTGATGCCCTACAGGGGTGACACTCTACACTCTATGGGGGTGATGCCCTATGGGGTGGTGCCTATGGGGTTGACACTGTGGGGGTCATACCCTATGGGGGTGGCACTCTATGGGGGTGACACTCTATGGGGGTGATCCCTATGGGGGTGATGCCCTATGGGCATGATACTCTATGGGGGTGATGCCCTATGGGGGTGATACTTTATGGGAGTGACACTCTATGGGCGTGATGCCCTATAGGGGTGATGCCCTCTATGGGGGTAATGTCCTATGGGGGTGACGCTCTATGGAGATGATGCTCTATGGGGGTGATACTCTGTGGGGGTGATCCCAGGCAGAGGCATCTCCGGCAGCTCTGGGGCACTGGGTCCTGTTGGTGGGAGCGGGTTCCCCAGCCCTGGGGACAAGGCAGATGCTGCTGTCACGGGCTGGTAAATGTCCCCTGCACAAAGGCTCGGGGCAGCGATGACCCAGACCCAGCCGGGCTCTCTCATCCCGCACAAGGGGCCGACAGCCGTCTCCCCCGTGTATACATCTGTGTATTTATGGACGGAGGTAGTGGGGGCTGCATGGTCCAGTGCCGGGCACTGCTTTGAGCATAGCACACATGCCTGGGCTTGAGAGGGATAATAAAGGCAAAACCAAGATAAAAAAAACATAAAATAAAATTAAATAAAATTAAATTTGAAAAATAAGATAAAACGAAACGAAACGAAACGAAACGAAACGAAATGAATAAAATATGAAATATAATCCCCCTGCTCACAGATACAGGCAAACCCTTTGACCCTACAAAGTGACACAACCCACAAAACCACTGACCAAACATCATCGGGGTGTCACCACCCACCGCCCCCCATGGCATCCTCCCACGTATCAAAGCTCTTGGGTGCAGAACCCACAGCCTCCCTCCCTTCTCCCCACCACCATGCAATTGCCGGTGCCACAACATGCCAGGGATGGAGACCTTTCTCTGGTGGTGGTGTGGCACAGCTACAGGCAGGGGACAGGGGACGAGGGGGTCAGTGTGGGGCCACCTCTGGTTTCTCAGATCGAAGGTGCCGATTCAAGAGCCAGAGGATGCTGGCAGCGGGTGTGTTTTGCCGCAGCCCTGAGCAGAGATTCTACAAGCCAGGCCCTGTCGCACCACAAGATTTTGGTGGTTTAATCAAGTTTTGAGAGATATTTGTATTTGCCCTCAGATTTCTGGGGAGGTGTCTGGGCATGCACTTCCCTGCTGCTCTAAGGCTTTCTCCATTGAAATACAGAGATATAGGTGTAGGTGGTATAGATGGAGATGATACAGAGGTAGATGATATAGATAGATGTAGGTGTAGAAATAGATATAAATGGTATGGATATGGATATGGATATGGATATGGATATGGATATGGGTATGGATATGGGTATAGAAGGACTTCATAAGAGGCACAGAGAAGCCTGATTCACAGAGATCCATCTCCTTTCAGATTAAGGGATATAAGGACCAAACCAGCAGGTATGCAGGTAGCCCAACATTTAGAGCTGAATAAAGGACTGAAAAAGCTTTTAGGCTCCATCCTATATATTCCTGGGACTGCTCGGTGTATCCACTTGGGTTGGATTCGGGTGGATTTGTTGGCTGCTACAGCAAATGTGCCCAAAACACAACCCACACTGAGCAGTTCCCGTGTCACTGCTGCTCCGAGCCGTCCCTTCCCCCAGGGGTTCACATATTGAGTATGAAATCCAATATTTTTTGGGGAAAAAAAGCCCCATATCTGTAAGAATTTCCTACTTTAGTGAGAAATAAATCCAAGTGTTAATTAATTAGCTTGTGCTGCCACGAGCTTGTAGACCCAAAGGGCCATTTCTAGACTGATACAAATCGTTGGGTCCTTGGGGTTGCTCCTATAAATCATATTTGGGGTTTAACACAGGCCAGCATCCACTTCCAGAAAAAGACACGCACCAAAAAAAAAGTTAATTCAGAGCTTTGCTGAGTAATGCTCTCATTTTTCAGGCTGTCAGCTCTTTTCTCTGAAATAGCCGTTCAGCCCCAAATCCACAAATCAAACTGCTAAAAGTTCTCCCCCAGAAATCCCCGTGGGATGGCCGGAGGGTGTCCAGCCTGCCTGTCATTTTTTATGAGCCTGATTAGGTGATTTTCAGCAAAAACGCTGTTTTGCCCAAGGACATTTGTCTGTCTCTAACCCTTTCTCATAGTCACTGGGCAAAGAGAGACCTTTTTTTACCTGCAGTGAGCAGATGGCCCCGTTCCTCCTCTGTCCAGAGCGCTGAAAGGTGTTTTTTCAGCCTTTATGGTTAACAAAGTGTCTGACCCCGATGGGTCCTGGGGACCCCAGGTGGTGTCGGCTCCTCCAGCCACTTTGCAGGTGGGGAGGGATGTGCCCATCTCTGCAGGGGCGTCCTGCTGCGGTGATGGGGCACCCTGGGGTGTTTTGGGGGGGAGACTGGGGGGGGTTTGGCCGGTCTGGAGGAGGCGAGACCCACGGTCGGCATCTGGGCTCCCTGCAGGCGACCGGCGAGTGCGGGTCCGGCAGCTCGTCCTGCAGCCCCGAGTGGAGCAGCCAGCTGGAGTTCGGCACCAACCCCGCGGGTAAGGTCCCCCCTGCATCCCACAGCCGCGCCGGGCTCTGGGGTGGGGGGACAGCAGCAGGGGACGCCGCAGCCCTGGGGCAGAACGTCGCTGAGCCAACCCCCCCCCCCAAGCAGGGGATGCTCGGAGCAGAGGACAAAAGGAGCCTTGTCCTCCTCTCCCCACCCCGCTGTTCCAGAGAAATGAGCTCATAAATCCTCCAGCGCTTCCTTGGCTCGGTGCTCCGTGAGTTCAGGCTTCTCCCGTTGCCTGTTTTCCCCAAGACACCCGCTCTTCCTGAGCCGAGGAATTGGAGTGCAGCACCCTGGGACCCTGGTGGGTTGGTGCCCATCAAGGGTTCGTCCATCCCCGTCCCTTGGCTTGGGTTTGCCTGCTGTGGTGCTGAGCATGGCTGAGCATCACTGAGCGTGGCTAAGCATCGCTGCCCCAGGCTCCTTTCCCTCCCCACACCCCCCCTGCAGCTGCTCATTTTTTTTTCCATTATTGCAGTTCCCACCCCCCAAATCCACCTGTTTTTTTTCCCCAGAAGGTAGAAACTTAAATCTCATTTTCCAATGGAGAATAAAATGTCTAGAAGTTTCAATCCCTCTTGCCCTCTCCAGGGGAAGGTCTCACACCCCCCTCCAAGGTGGGAGCTGGGACCGGGTCCCTGGGTCATTCCAGCCACGTGAGGGATCGTGGGGTCCCCCCTGCCGTGCCCAGCACATGGTCCCCGGCCCCAGCGGAGTCACCATCCCCTTGCTCTCTGCAGATCACCTCCTGACCGACGACGCAGCAGAGGACCGCAACCTCCACTCGCTCTCCTCCATCGTGGAGAGCATCGCCGTGGAGGACGTGGCCGTGACGTTCCAGGAGGAGCGGGTCCAAAACTGAGCTGGCACAAACCCCAGCGGCTCCTCGAGCTGGTAACGGGGTGGGAATAAGATGCCGGAAGGGTCCAGCCGCTGGAAATCATATTTACCCCTTCGGCGTCATGGACTGCACCGCTGAAACCACTCACCTCCTTTCCCACTCCTGGTGAAAGGCTCCCGCTCGGCCAGCTGAAAACGAATGATGGGGAGAGGTGGGAGCTGGCGGTGGCCCCGGTTCCTGTGGGGGCAGCCGCCCGGCGCCGGGCTCTGCTCTGCTCCCCGCACGGGGGCCATTGGTTTTTGGGGGCCAATGTGTGTGCTGGGTTCGCTTGCTGATACTTTTTTTTTTCCAAGATGCTCTTCGACCAACGTCTCTCTCCGGCTGGCGTCCCACGGGCGCTGAGCCCTGCGGAGGCTGCCCGCGCCACCTTTTTTACTGACCGCTGTGTGGAATTGCCATTTGTTTGGGTTTTTTTAATTATTATTTTTGCTAACTTATTTGGATTTTTTTTTTTTTAAATAAAGGCATTCTTGTTTGAATGGCTTGGGACTTCCTTTACCACTGTCCCCCTCTGCCCAGGTCTCCCCTAATTCCCAGGTTGGGGATACCAGATAATCCAGCTGGATATCAGTGGTGGGAACTGGATGTCCCACACTTAAATCAGCCCTGCAGAGACCAGTGATTTCACTGGTTTGCAACTGGGGCTCAGCCCCAGTTGTGCCCCAAAAACTCTCAGGGGAGCTAAAAATTAATTATATTTTTAATTTGGGCTCCAGAAAGAAGGCTCAAGCCAGCACTGTTTTAAAATCCTGTTTATTGGAACACACATACATCCTTTCCTGACCCGATCCAGGGTTTGGAGTCCATGCAGTACCAATAATATGACGAAAGAAATAGGGCATCGATATAAAGGGCTCACCGACTCTTCAAATTAAAAAAATATTTAATACTGTATTAGGCAAATAATACACCGAAAAGACATCGTGACTGTATAGCCTCTCAGATATTGCACTTCCAGACAGCACATGATAAGTATAAGGTCATTCCAGCCATCAATAAATATCACATCAGAAATAGGGGCCACACAAGGCAAACGTGGCATGAGGAGACGAAGAGATCCTACCCTACGGGGAAGAAAAGGGAAGAGTTAAGAGCCTCCTGGATTGATCCCTGCCTGTAGCTTGGAGGCAGGAGGAGAGAGCATCTCCTCTGCACCCAGAGGGGAAGGGATGGGCACGTCCCGGGCGGTGGGTGCCCCCGCCGTGTCCCCCCAGGCGCCCAAGGAGAGTCCCCCATCCCATGGGTGCCAGGTACCGCCCCGGCCGGCAGTGAACCGTATGGGGCGGTTCCAGCCCTTCCCCACGCAGCCCTTCGTGGACCCACCATGCAGGCACAGCCTCCCCCTGCGTGGCGTCCGGCAGCACCCAAAAAACAGCACCCTGACCGCCCACCCCTTGGCAGACAGCCACTCTCCTTGCCCCCGCGATGGCCGGTCCCTGCTCTGTCCTGTGCAGCGCCGACCCCGGCACTGGCCACGGTTTCCCCTGGGAGCAGCTCCTTGCCCGGCCGCCCTGGCGTGAGGATTTTCACGAGCCTGAATCTTCCTTGGCCTTCGAGTCCTGTGGGCAGCGGTGTCCCTGATGCCTGGGGCTTGGGCGAGTCAGTGCAGCAGCCCACAGTGCATTGGCAACACGAACCGAGCAGAAGAAAGGTTTCCAAACATCGCAGCCCCCTTTTCAGGTGTCTCCGCCACTCTGATGGGTTGCACCATGCTTCTGCCAGCGCCAGAGCCGGCACTCAGCGAGCGCATCTGTAGCCCGGCCAGCGCGGGGAGAGGTGGGTGGAGAAGTCACAGGCGGGAGCCAGGGGGAGCCGGGGGAAGCGGTGGGTGCACAAGCAGAAGGGAGGGACAGCATCCTTTTCGGTCCACAGCAGCGAGACTGCAGCGTCTGTTGGTTTGGGCCGAGGCGCAGGCTGGGCTCTTGTCCTGAAGGGCAGCCAGCACGTGGCCGTACGGATAGTGGGGATGTGCTGAGAAACGAAGCGGGAAAGACCCCGTGAGGATGCGGCTCAGCTCCACCCGTGCATCCACAGGCCAACAAACCCAGATGGAGTCGGTAATAAATCCTCCTGGCAGAGGGGAGACATGCCCCAGGGTACAGCAGCGTCCCAGGAGACTCTCTGAAGTGCTTGACTATCCTTCCCTCACGCCAGTGAGCCCCCCCCAATCTAGGATGGCATCCTGGGGTCCCCAGTGGAGCTGTCTGTCCAGGGACTGGACAAATGGTACGTTGTTGGGATGCTGAGCATCCCTTCTGCATCATCCCAGGGTCCTGTGAGCCTCAGGCAGCAGCAGGCTGGTCCCCCGCCACTGAGGTCTCCATGGTCCACCGTGGCAAGGCAAACCTTGGTGAAGGCAGACACCCTGCCTGGGTGATGCCGGGCAGAGGACGCTGGGCCTCGTGCTCTCCTCTCGGTCCCCATCCAGCTCCGAGGCCTCGGTCCTCCTCACACTTACCCAGGGCCAGGCTGGTTCCCATCACGCTGACCCTCAGCAGGAATACGTCCGGACCGTGGAGGTCTCCAGCCTTGGTGACCCAGAGGCACCAACTGGAAGGGAATCAAGAACCAGAGCGTGCAATTAGCAATTGCTCCAATTAGCCCTCGGCTTCCCACCAAAACATTTATTAGGCAGCATCTGTGCACTGAAGCCACATGAAGATGAGGGTCAGAGAGGGACGTTTGGCCTGCTCTGATACTCCCAAGGCTCCAGGATATTTGGAAAGTTGCCTCTTGCCATCCCTGCTCTTGGGCAGCGAGGTCCCTGGTACCTGTGCCTGGGTGCTGTCAGACCTGGGGATTCTGTCCCAGGTTTCACTGTCCTCAGAGAGGTGGGAATTGCAGCTTCCAGGGAGGGGGTGGAAAAAGTCAAGCAGAAGTTTGACCCAAACCGCTGGATGGAAAGCTGTGAAATCTGAGCAAATCTGGAGCCAGGAGGAGAGCTGAGCCCGGGGCTTGGAGCCAGAAGGTGAATGCACAAATTTTTAATTCGCATTCAGTCATTTCTGAGCCTGCTGAAGGCAGGTCTGAGCACTGGGGATGTGGCAGGTGGCTTGGGACAGTGGCACCAGTGTACCTTGTGCAGGGGACAAACCGGGGTGACTTGGCTGGAGCCTGTGCCTCCCTACAGCATTGGAAGGGAGTTGTGTGGTAGTTGGGGCAGAGCCTGGGACACGTGTGCTCAGCTAAAACACACATGACAGCCAGCAGCACGGGCAGCACGAGTGTCGAAGCAGGTCTCTGCCAGCCCTGGGAGAGCGGCTCCTCAGCAGTGCTTGGACCGAATTGAGCTGGTTAATTCAGGCCCTTTGGGAATGGTTTCCAAAAGGCAGGATGGACCAGACTGGCCCAGACTGCGCGGCTGCTTCCCGACAGCCCCCAACACTGTCCCGACAGGCTCTGACCTGGATGCCAACCCCAGGGTGGGTGACACATATCCCCAGTTCACACCCCGATCCAGCCCTCTCCCTTGTCCTGGTGGTTCAAAACAAAGAAATCACACACCAGACCAGATTCTGAAATATCCCTCCTGAAGAAAAACATTTACAGCAGACAACGGCTCAAGGATCAAAGGATTCAGCATCGCAGGTGATCAGCAAGCCTCTCTCCCTCTCCTCCCCTCTCCTGGTGGCACATCGTTCCCCATACACGCCACAAGGTCCGAGCAGGGGTGGGAGAGGACCCCGGGGAGAAGGGGGGACCTACCTTCTGGGGGCATTTTCTTGGCAGGGGCGGAGGGAGGCGGCAGGGGCACCAGGCTGGTGACGCGGAAGCCGGCGGGCAGCGTCTCGGCCGAGCCGCTGAGCATGTTGATGCTGTGAACGTCTCGCGGGCGGAAGCGCTTTCGCCAGGACGGGGTTCGACGGAAGGTCTTGTCGTCACCCTGTGGGGGACGAGCAGGTTACGGGCCTGGCAGCAGTGGCAGCAGGACCTTCTGCCTCTGCGAGACGCCAGCACTGCTTCCACCTAACTAAGGGTGTGCCTGTACATGGAGACCAACTCAAACAGCACAGAAGTGTGTGATCAAATTGGGCCAAGGACACAGGAGACCTCTCCAGGATCCCATGACATAGGCTTCCTCCTTTCCAGCTTCTCTCCAGCCTGCCTGCAAAGATGCCTTGGAGACATCAACACACAAGCCTCAATAAAGACCTCAAGGGACACAGCTAACCTCAGCCAGATAAGTGCAGCTGGAAGTGCCTGCTTCTCTCTGTGCTCTGAAAAGAGCCCTGACCAGCTCTGCTATCATATCTCATGGAGGAAAGCTATACGTAGGAGAGACCTAGATGAATTCCCACCTTCAGTGACTCAACGTGAACAGCTTTCTGGCTGCCTAGTGGTGCATCTCCAACCCACCAGTTTTACCCACCGCAGATGTGTCATGCCCAGAACATCTGCGACTCTAAAAGGCAATATTAAAGCAGCTGGTGAGGAAAGTCAGGTGAGTCTGCTTGAAATTCAGCCCACTAAGCATGAGGCTAGAAATGATGCTACAAGACTCTACCCCACCTGCCTCCACAGCCTGGCAGCACATTCCTCATGGCCTTGCTAATAGTTTTAGTTTATTCCACTGATACTGCTCATGCAACTGCTCTTGAGAGTTTGTGATGAACTATTTGACACCCCTGGACCAGGAGGGATAGAGCAGAGGTCCTGTCTCTCCCGTTTCTTGCACAAGAACAGGCGCTCAGCATGATCTGGACATGGGAGAGGTTTCGTACTCACATCATCCAGCCTCCGATCTGTGCCCAAGGCGAGCAGGTTGTTAAACTCCCTCTCCAGCACTTGTCGAGCCTGAAAATAACAACAAATGAGTGTTCCCTGTCGGTGGGAACAGTTCCCAGCACAAACCCCCATCCCAGGAAACCCTAAGAATGGCAGAGAAAAAGCCCATGTGCCATCCGAGTGCTCTGCTTTGAAAGGCAGATTTGAGTTGGTGGGATTGGTGGAGTCACACTGCAGCCGTGTCCCACGCTGGTCACTCCAAAATCCCCCCGGATGCTGCTCTTACCTGCGTGTTCTGTGTGGGGATTTGCAACACGAGCGCCAGACTGTTGTGGTCGAAGTTTTCATCGAGGGCCAGGAGCGCCCCGTGCACCCCGCTCTCGGCGAGGTTGTTTGCGTACTCGCGAAGCCCAATGGACTGGATCCAGTGAATGACCTGGTCGTTGGTCCACACCAACACGTCTGCAAAAGAGCAAGGGCATGTCTCAGAGCCAGCTCATACCACGCTCTTGGTCGTGCAGGGACCTGTTGGTGTCCTGAAGCCATTTGGCGCTGCCCCAGGCTGATCCTCGGACTCTCCTTCCCAAGGCAGCAGCAATTCTGGGTGCTCAAGCTCCCGGAACAGCTCACTTCAATTTACCAAACTAACTGCTGAAATAACAGGCAGAAAACAACTGTGAAAATTAATCCTAAGAACCCACGGCTGCTGGTGTAATTAGGGGCATTATCAATAATGAGATGTAATCTAAGCAGCAGCCAGATGCGCAGGGAATCTCAGGACAGCCGACGAGGAAGGGAAGGCTGAGCAAGCTGGGGGATGTCCTGAGCATCTGAAATGGGCAGGAGAAGCTGATTTGATGCTCGGACCAGACCTTTCCTGTCTTGACCCCCTTCCTGCCTCCTCATGCCTGACTGGGGTAAGCTGCATAAAGCCACTTGGAGCAATCTGTTGGGGAAATATTGTTCCCCACGGAGAACAGCCCTCGGAGCATGGTTGCTCAGGAAATAATGATTTTTCCCTACTCCTAAAAACAAGGGATAGGAGAGAGACCACCGCTGCGCATCTCTTGTGAGGTTCTCTATCTCCTTTTCCAGAGCTAGATCGTGCATGTGGCTGCTGACCTTTGATTTCGTGTTGGGTCTCTTCTCGCCTCCTCTCGAGCTCTTTGCGGTCGTAGTTGAGCCTCTTCAGGCACATGATGCCGTACTGCAGACTGGTGCTGCAAGGACACGAGATGTCACCCAACACTCAGGAGGGCTCAGCATCACAGGGCAAGTGGCTTGGAGGGACCTGCAGAGGGACCCACTTCCCTGCTTGCTCTCCATGTGCCCAAAGGATGCTTCGGTTCAGCGTTGGGTCAGCACAGACACAACCCAAAGGGAAGAACTTGGCCAGAAAACAGGGAACATCCCTCCCTTCCATGGTAATTCCCCACTCCATCAGTTTTACTCTGTTCAACCTGCTGGAGAGTGCAGGGATCTGAGCAATGACATTCCGAGCTCAGTGGCTGGGGAGAACCAGCCCATGGGAGCTGCTCCAGGCTGAAGGGTTCATCCCCAGAGCAGGGAGGGTCCTGGCAGGTCCATGGACACAGCTCCATGGGTCAGGGTAGACGGTGGTACCTCGTGGGCTGGGGCGTTGATCTGTGCACTCATGCCCGGATGTGCTCCCCGTGCATCCCTTCCCCTCTGCGTGCCAGACAGAGGAATGAGATGATGCCCATGATTCCCACCACAACCATTCCTGGTCTGAGCTGAGCACTGGTGGTCAGCAGACAAGGATGCTGGTGCTTGGGCAAGGTGGTCAGGATGGCATAAGCCTTCTCCAAGCTGGGCTCCTGGCAGATGACTGCTCTGTGTGTCAGTGGGAGACTGGGTGGGACAAGCCTTTTTTTTAGCCCATGATTTGCTCCACAGCCAGAAGAAGGCTTGGTCCTCTGCAGTTTTGCTTGAAGGAGTGTGCTGAAGGAGAACATTTGCCCATACGAGCTGCCACAGACCAGGTGGCTGAGTTTAGCCAAGAGCCATCCTCCAGCACCAGGGCTGGCCGAGACAGGGAAGAATCCCTCAAATTGCCCCATCCTTTCTCTACTCCATATACGGACACTGCACCCCAGGGACCTCCCGAAGGAGGGGACTCACCGGTGGAAGCTGTCCACCATCTTCAAGTGCACTCTGAGATCTTTCTTTGTGAGGTGGTCCAGCATCCGTGCATCAACAAGACACTCCATGAAGTAGCTGCGATACTGCGGGAGACCCAAGCTGGGCAACCACTCATTCCCAATCCACTCGTGGTTCATGTCCCCGTAGGCCAGTGTCTGTGGAGAAGCAAATGGAGAAGCTAGGGAGAAATCAGGACTTGGTGAAGCTGCAGACTCCCAGGAAACCAGTGACATTCAACGCTGCAGCCTGGGGGTCACTGTCCTGAGGATCAAACCTGGGCTAGAGGAATTTAACCCTAGTTTGTGTCCTACTGATGTCTCCTAAGGAGACAAGGCAGTAGCCAAACATAAAGGATAATTGGACTTTATGACCAGCTGCTTCTGGAAAAACCATGTCCATGAGAGCTGAAACAACTAACGAAGAAACAGGTTTCAGCGCATTCCCAACTGATTTTTCAGAAGCTTAGAAATCACCAAAAGATCTACTTTATGACTTCAAAATTTAAAAAAAAAAAGTCAGTTTTGGGCAGAAAAACAACCATTCACTTTCACTGTAAGCTGATTTTGGACCCAGCCTGAAAACAAAATAAAATCCACCAGAATAAAAGTAAAACATCTGAGAGTGATAAAACCAGAAGAGATGGATCCAAGCAGGACTCTTTCCACCCACCTTTTCAGTTCATGAAAATGGTCTATAGCCTGAACCTGGTGCTAAAAAAAAAAGGTGAAAACTAAATGTCTGTCCAGCTGGAAACCTGCCTGCCATGCAGGGTGGCTGGTCACTCTTATGTTGGGGTTTTAACCCGGGATCTGTGTCTTACACAGAAAAAGTCACTCTGCCTGATGCAGAGAAGGATGCTGCTTGATGCGAGACCCCAGGAGGACCACCCCATGCTTGAGAGATGGCTCAGAGGAGCAACCACAGGATGCAGGCTTAGACTCCGAGCAGGACTTGTCGAATACTGATG
This sequence comes from Dromas ardeola, assembly GCA_013398915.1. Classification (NCBI taxonomy): domain Eukaryota; kingdom Metazoa; phylum Chordata; class Aves; order Charadriiformes; family Dromadidae; genus Dromas; species Dromas ardeola. Next base: position 172,946 of record VYZM01013350.1, read on the forward strand.
CCCCAGGCTCATCCCTTGGGTGCCCCATGATGTCCAGCTCTCCCTCCCATAACCACCCCAGGTTCCACCCGCGGAAAAGGGTGACACGGGGACCTCACCTGTGCCCAGCTGCCTTCCTCTGTGTCCTATGCGTGACACATGCAGCATGTCAACAGAAAGGACAGATAAAGTCAGTGCCCGGCAGATCTGCACTATGAAAACATGTGCCATGTGCTGAGCGTGGGACCCCTCGGCATGGCGTGACCCAGAGGGGATGGGGGTCGGTCTCACGGCTGCACAGCTCGGGGAGCTCAGCCTTGTCGACAGGGAGCTGGGGACACCCCGACCCCGCTGGACCCGGGTTTCACACCATCTCTCAGTCAAGTAAGGAGGATACAGGATGAGGCTTTTCTCATGGGCCTGGGGCTGGAGATGGCACAGACACTGGGGCTCAGACATCTTTCCTGGGAAATATAGGTAGTTCTTAGGTCCCCAAAAGACAGATGGATGCAGAGAGAAACCTAAGCTTCAGCTCATGGGTCACAACCCCCAGAGGGACTGCCCAAACCAATTTGCCAATTTTGTAGCTATTTCTTCCCTTGTCAGCCTGTGCTGGTTTTGCTCAACCTCACAAAACCTGCCCAGGAAAAGTGTCACGTCCCTGACATAAATCTGAGCTCTCTGTCCCCAAAAGGCACCTACCTGTTACAGGTGCCAGTTACAAAGCTGTACTACTCGACCAGCAGACACAAGCTTCAATAAAATGCCTAATTCACACAACAAATCCAAAATTCTCCTGCCACTCTGAGACATGGACATGGGGTCTAGTTGCAGAGAGGGGCACATGGCTACATCTCTGCACAGGAGCCAGAGCATTTGGGAGCATGGTCACATCTCTCCAAGGGACCCCAAGCTATCAGCCAGAGTGGCAGAGACAAGACAGTGGAGACAATATCTGGGTGTGCTAAGGTCAAGGAGAAATTAGACGGTGACTTCTTTGGGTGAAGGATAGCCAATGTGGGACTCATCTCACACATCTATCTGAGATCCCTCTTGGTTTTTGTCTTTTCTCGCTTTCCTCTAACTCACAACTGACAGACAAGCTACTCTAGACCCAGCAAAACCCACAGGGGCTTGACAAAGGAAAATGCACCTGATGTTTTTTAAGCCAGTTTTAGAAATTTTGGGGATATTAAAGGTTGAAAGATGGTTTCTAAACAGGTGCATGGTGCTGGCCAAGAGCTGACACATGAGATGCAGCAAAGATCCCCTTCCCTCCCGGGGTTTAGCATGTTAATGCATGCCTGGAGCTCAGCTCAGTAACCGATACGCCGTGTGGCGGCAGTGGGGCCGGCCAGCCTCACCGTCTTGGTGGAAGTCGCCATGTTCTCCATCTCCTCATGCGTGACCCAGACATTTCCGGAGGACTGCAGGGAAAAGAGCAGAGTGGTCAGGGTAAACCACCACAGAGCCATGGCCTTGGTTCACAACCACGCTGGAAACAAGCTGGGCTCAGGCTTATGGAGGATCAGGCCACCCTTGTGCTTGGAGCTGTACTGGGGAGATCTCGCAGCATCCTTACAGCTTGGGCTGGTGGCACCCCACTGCCTGTGAGGACCCTGGGCTGTCTGTGGAGCCACAGAGAGCACTGCAAGGACCACTGGCCCTTTGGATGCCTTTACACTTTGGTGTTACGCCCATGGAGCCTGCAGGCTTGTCTCGGACAGCTGTGACCCCAGCCATGGCCATCTGAGGGGACACAGCACGCTTGGGGCCCTTCTGCTGACTGCATTTCTACAGATGTGTCTTGGCATTACTGGGGCACTGTTAATCCCTCGGGTTTTGAGGACCAGCACAAGACACGATCCCTCCATCCGTTCCATGTCCTATCCAGGGCAAGGCTGGGATCTGCGGTTGCTTTGACTTGCCCCAGGAATTTCACATGGTCCCAGCAAAAGGCTTGTATTGAAATGACTGAGAAAATGGCTGTGCATAACCGAGTTCGCCCTGCAAATCACGCATGTGCTGTTCGGGTGGGATTTTATCCTCTCCAGGGCAGACAGTCCCCGAGCCTTGCTCTTTGCAGGCTGCTCAGCAGGGCCAGCCTCTTGCTGACAACCTCTGAGTGTGAGGACAAGAGCATCTGCTGGTGCCTCAAGACAGGAAAGTGCTTCACACTCGATGGCCATAAATGATCTTTGTGCCTAAGGACACGCGTCTGGTGGCTTGACTGGTGCATGAGGGAACGTTACCCCCTCTTGCCTGTGACACTGGGACTCCCTGGGGACTGATGGACCACTGTGGTCCCAAGGAGTCAGGGAAAGGGGGGAAACAAGTGCATCATCCTGCCCCACGGAGGGTCTGTCTGGGGGAAGAGTGGGTCCGTGGCATGGAGCACTTACCGTCCGTGAGGTCGGTGGTGCCGAGGGGCTCGTGAGCGAGACCATCTCCTGGATGGCCAGACGCAGCTTGAGGCGATGCAGTGCATTGCTGATGCCGATCTCCCTCTGGATCTCAGTGTCGGACAGGGCTGACATGATGGCTCCGCTCTTCACGTTGGCTCGGCAAGCGGCAACGTACCAGGCCGGCATCCCCACCCAGAGCTGCCAAAACAGGGCAAAGCCAGTGACTGCCCTGTTGACCTACCCAAACTTCCTCTGGTAGGATCAAGGCCACCCTGTTTGAAGTTCAGTGTCAAAACTGGATACCCATGTGGGGCTATGGGCAGCCCAGCACACCAATATCTGATGGACACAGCACAGGGAAAGAGCACCCACTGAGTCGAATTTCAATTCAAAGCTAAGGCACAGGCTTGAGAAAACCCGAAACCACAGATCTAAAGACCACGTGAGGGATCTGCTCTGCTCCCCCAGGTTTTGCAACCACCACCCATATACGTGGTGGGACTGCAGGGTGCTGCACCGCTGCTGGGGAGCACACTACAGACCAACGGCAACAGCAGAGCCTTTGGTGCCTGGGGACAATGCACGGGCATGCTCTGCCTCACCTCCAGCCAGGAGACCACCGTGGGGCCATCCCAGTGAGCAAAGGGCAATCCTTTCCTCCGAGCCTCTTCTAGGAGTTCGTGCCTGGAGGGAACAGAAGCGAAAGAGTGATTTACTGTGGGCTTGTGGGAAAGGGAGCAACTCTTGAAAGGGAAGAGACCACAGGCAGTAAGAACCAGCTGGCAGCAAAGCCATGAAGGACCTAAAAGGGCTCAAGAGAGGGTGAAGATGAGAAGCCTTTCCAGCAATTCCCATCCCCACGCCGTGGCTTCTCAGCCATCAAGCAGGACATTTTCTTTCTGGGGCAGGGAAGGAGGTTCACTCACTTCTTCCGCAGGCGCCGATCCTTCTCGGCCTGAGCCCCCAGCTTGCCAAGTCCCAGGGGGTCCTGCATGCCCACTTCCATGTCGGTCAGCAGCACTGTTGGGCAATCAAGACATCCTCACGTCAGTGTGATGTCCCACAGGTTCAGTGTGGGCACTGCCACAGTCCCCATGCCAGGGAGTTGGGGATGCACAGTCGCAGCACAGGAGGTGACAGTCTCCATTTCCAACCCACCCCCGCAGCCCCCCTGCATCCTTGGGAAGCCCGAGGGGATCCCCGCCTGCCATCCCTCCCATTTCAAAATGCTCAACATCAAAGCAGTAAAGGATTTAGGAGTGGAAAAGCAGCTCCTACCGAAGGGCTCTGCAAAATCAAGAAGGTCCCATGGGGAGGGAAGCAGATATGGGGACATTAAAGGTAAGATACAGTGATGGGGGGGTCACTCTCCTCACTGCAGCTCTTGCAGAGCAGTAAGACTGACACCACGCTCAGGCCAGAAAGGACCGCGGGGCAGAAAGCACCAGCATCCAACTGCCCTGAAGCTGGTGGGAGCCCAGAGCCGATGGCCCCAACATCCCCAAACCAGCAGGGGTGCCCCTGCTCCTCCGCCTGTCACCCCAACAGCACCCCAAATCCAGACTGTGCCAGGAGGCGTGCAGAGAGCCTGGCCCGAGAGGACGCCCGCCCGGCACGGATGGGAATAGGGCTGCTCACGGACCCTGCCCCGTGGCCCCTTCTCTGCTCAGCTGAATCAAGCGACCCTTCTCTTTTTTCCCGAACAAGCGCCCGATGGAGGATTTGATCCCCTTCCTCTTGGAGCCCTTGTGCAAGGAGTCCTGGCTGCTGTTGCTGCTGGGGTTGCTGGCCTGCTCCTCCAGCGAGCTGGGGATGGAGGAGGGAGAGGAACAGCAAAGCCTTTAGGTTATTCCCGAGCAGCGCACAAGCCATGGCAAACCCCAGCCCATCCCACAATCCCACGCTTGCCCCAGGTAAATCCTCAAACCAACAGAGCAGGCACTGGTGTGAGATCCAAAGGGTGCTCCACATACCTCTTCCCGTCCTCCTGACTCAGCGCAGGGTGGCCCAGCTTCTCCAGCCGCAACGTCCTGGGTGAGGATGGGGGGGACGTCTCGCATTTGATGGTGGTTTTATCCTCTCGGCTTTCATCCCGAGCTGCGGGCGACTGAACAAGCAGAGAAGCCATGAGGCTGGGCGGCAAAAGCCCAGCTCCATCCTTGCCCTGCTGCCTGCCTCTCTCTTGCTCCATGGAGGCATGGCCAAAAGAGCCACCAGGGCCCTGAGGCTTTGCCACGCTCCAGGATTGGCCTGAACTAGAGCTCTGGCAATGGCTCGAGATGCCCAAGCAGATGGGGAGGATGTGGCCGGATGGCCAAGATCCTGGGAACAGGGAGGAGAGAGGATGCAGCCCCATGGTCCAGGTCAAGGTGTGGGGACAGAAGGTGCTGGCCCTCAGCAGAGGGCTCTGAGGAGCACAGATGGGAATGTCCCAAAGACACCCTGTCACCAGAGGGGACACACAATGTTTGAGGACCTAGTGGCTTTCTGAGCCTCCCCATGTCCTGCCAGACCCCCCAGGCTGTCAGCGGACACATCTCCAAGGACCTTACGGGATCCCCATGATCCTCCTGCTGAATCCCTGGGGTCTCCAGCTCCATCCCACGCCTGCTGCACCCTGACCTGGTGTGGACAAAACCAGGAGCAGGCTGGAAAAGGGGCTTGGACAAAACCCAACGGGATGGGAGCCACTCACTAGCAGTTTCCTCCGGTGCTTCCTCAAGTCGCTGGGCTGATTGCAAGGGGGAAAGCGAGAGAGACACAGAAAGGGGGGCAGTTAATGGAGAACCCCCGCGCAGAGCAGCCCCGGGGCCAGGAGTGCCAGGCTGGGAGACAGCAAACACGGGCACCCCCGTTCCACACCAACCTCCCGCACACCCATGCAGACGCTGGGGCATCGCTCCCATCCCAGGCAGCCACGTGCACACCCTGTCCAGCCCCCCAACCGCCCCGCGCGCCTCCTCACCAACGTCATGATCCCCATGCGGTCGAGGTCCTGAGCCGCACTGCGGGAGGTGAGCTTGGGGGTGGAGCGGCCACTGAGCGGTGGGGACGAGCTGGCCAGGGACAGGGCCGTCAGCGAGGTGGGGATGGAAGCCCTTTTGCAGAGCTGGGTGAGGTTGAGGCCCTCCATGCTGCCGCTTGTGACGCGGGTCTCCAGCTCCTCCGCACGGAGCTCGGTGGATTCCTTTTCCTCTTGGATCATCCTGGGGAAGCAGCGGAGCTCAGGGCTCCTGGCTCCCCAACTTTCTGGGGAGTCATCTCACATCTCCCAGTCTACCCTGGAGAAATGCACCTTGGGTGCTGTGACTCGAGCCCCCAGTTTCCAGGAATGGCAGCAAGACCCATCGGCATCCACATAAAGCAGAGCTGAGACACACCACCAATAACTTCTATTAATATTCACGGGGGACCTTTTTTTTAAAATAATGATCCTTTCTGTGAGCCAGCACTGGCGCAGCTGAGGGACAGGGAGCCATGTGCAAGGACCAAGTCCTGTGGCTGGATGTGCTGGAGCCATTTCCTTGGCTGAAGCTGGACCAAGACCTCAATTTTAGGGCACGAGAGCCTCCTCCCACTGCCTGGCACTTTGTTTTCCCCCTGGAGCCATTTCAGAGCAAGGCAGTGGTGGGTTTTGGCCATGGGCGCTACCTGATCTCCTCATTGATGGCATCCAGCTGCTCCTGGAGCATCATGGCCAACGTTTGGGCATCCGAGTGCCCACCAGGGGAGAGCACATCCATGGAGCTGAAGAGCGTCTCGCGGTCGTCCTCATCCACATCTGAGATCTCGGGGTCGCTGTCGAAGGCGTGAGGCCCCGTGGCCAGGACGCTGCCTGCCTGGGCCTGCTCCCAGTCCTGGGGAAACAAGGTCCACTGGTCCCACATGGCATCCCCACGTCCCCAAAAGCCAAACTGGAGACCTCCACACAACAGTCACACCTCAACACAATCCCAGTGGGGAAACCCTTCCTACCATGCTTCCCCCATCCACGCACCAGGTTAAGGAAATTGCCCCATGGTCCCAAATCAGGGACATGTGAGACCAGCATGCAAGGCAGGAGGAGACCCCCAACCCCAGCTTTCACCCCATGCTGGCAAGAAGATGGATTACCTTGGCTGCCTCCTCTCGCCGGGCAGCGAATCGGCCCTTCTGCGCCCGAGGCAGGCCTGGGGCTGTCCCGAAGGGCTCAGTGGGGGCATGGACCACGGCACTCAGTGGGAAGCGCAGGTCCGTGGCGCTGCCCATATGGGACCTGGGGAGAACGAGCCCTGCTGTGGACATTGCTTCATCAAAGGATGCCCCTGTCCCCAGGCTGCTCCCTCGCAGCCCAGGCTAGCTCAGGACAGAGGAGCAGGACGAGGCCACTCCAGGATGCCCACGCCAGCAATGCCTGCCTGCTCTGCATGAAATGATTCAAAACCAGGCTTCAGAAAAAGATGCGCCATTTGCCCCACGCTGGCCCTGGAGATGGTCTCACAGACTGTAAGAAGCTCAGCCCTGGGCCCTGCTCTGCTGCTGCCTCCCCCTTCGCTGCAGGACCCACTGGGGCATCCTGCCAGTTCTGGCCAAAACCCCCCTGCCTTTCTTCTCCATCCCCATGGTACAGAAGAGGGGCCAGCCACGGAGCTTTTCTCCTTCTTTTTATGTTTTCTCCAACATTTTCATGAAAAAAAAACCCTGATGAATAAAATCCCATTTGAAACAGATCTTCCGGGTGTGGGGACATGAGCCTTGGTTGGGTTCTTCTTCCAGCAGAAACTGGCTGGGACTCCTTCACCCTCCTCCTCCATGGCTGGTGCTCAGGAGTGGGTCCCCATGCCAGGCAGAGCCACGCAGCGCCTGCTGTTGGACACGAGGCCACTTTTTGCCACTCGTGGTACTCATTGCATATCTCTACATTGGTTGCTCCTCCTCACCTTGAAGACCCAACCACACAGCTGAGCAAAGCGCCTTCCCCGAGCACAGGGTTATTACTCCCTATATGCATTGCCATAGGAGGCATAAGGTTTTTTCACTTAAGATGACAAAAGCAGTTGTCCAAGGCAGATCAGTGTTTTTCCACCATGGTGGGTCAGGTTTGCAGTGCAGATACAGACTGGGGCTCCCCACCCCGGCATCCTACCGAGCCCGGACAAAACCGCTAACACGAGCAGCTTGGCTTGGCGTCAGCTTGTTGTTTGCAGACGAAGGCACAGCCCAAGTTTCAAGGGGATTTAAGCCGTGGAGGTGCTGACAAGCTGCTCCCGAGCTAAAAGCAGATAAAGGCACCTTAGACAAAAGCTGACATTTCAACTAGGGGGATTATTCTCGTCTCTGTAACTCAAGCTTTCTGCTGATTTTTCCTCCAAGAAATTAAAAAAAAAAAAATAATAATTGTCCATCCTGTTGTTAGAGACCCATGCAAAGAGGTCCCACACACGCTCCAGACACTCCTCTGGCACCCAGCTATTCTTCATCCTCACAAGTTCTTCCTCGCTCCCCTCCACAACAGATATGGGGCCTCCAGGCCTCCTCCTCTCTGCCACAGCTGCTCACAGATTTACAACTGGTTACACTGGCTCCTTCCACCTTTTCCAGCCTTCCTGAGAGGAGAATTTTACCCACCGGTGGTTGTTCTCATTGATTCCTTGCTGCCTCTAACCCACCTCGAAAGCGCTCAGGAGAGGACGTGGTCTCCCAGGTGGCCGCAGCAAGTCAGTGGGGTGCATGTTGTGCTGGCACCCTCCTTTTCTAACCCCCTGATTTCTTGCAGTGGTGCTGCGTACCGCGGTCACTGCTGGAGGCTGAGACCCGATGGACTCACCTCTCCTGCTGGTGCTCTGGGCTGGGACCTCGCCATCTCCCAGCTGACTTTAAACGAAGGGGTGTGGGAGGAACATTGTAGAAAGGAGGGGAAAAAATAGGGGGGTTCATTCTCCTTTGCCTGCAACAGCTCAGAAGAGATTCCTCCTTTTCCACCAGCCCATCCCCAGCACACCACAGGGGGAAAGGTGTTTACTGAACATCCAGCTTTCCTGGAAAATTAAGCCCTAAGCCCTTTGAGCAGAAAAAGAAACAATGCCCAGTGGTTTTCTGCCCTTGGAAGATCGAATTTTGGGCCATTCAGTTGGGCTGGACTATTCTTAACGGTCTGGGTCCCACCCCAGGACAAATCCATGATGGGGACAGCACAGCCGGAGCTCACCCTGCTGCGATGAACCACCCTGCAGCCCTGCACCGAGGTTTAGAATCACAGAATCATAGAATGTGTTGGATTGGAAGGGACCTCTAAGGGTCATCTAGTCCAACCCCCCTGCAGTGAGCAGGGACATCTTCAACTAGATCAGGTTGCTCAGAGCCTCATCCAGCCTGGCCTTGAATGTCTCCAGGGGTGGGGCCTCCACCACCTCCCTGGGCAACCTGGGCCAGTGTCTCACCACCCTCAGCATAAAGACCTTCTTCCTAATGTCTAATCTGAACCTGCCCTGCTCTAGTTTAAAACCATTGCCCCTCGTCCTATCGCTACATGCCCTTGCCAACAGCCCCTCCCCATCCTTCCTGTAGGCTCCCTTCAGGGACTGGAAGGCTGCTATGAGGCCTCCCTGGAGCCTTCTCTTCTCCAGGCTGAACAAGCCCAGCGCTCTCAGCCTGTCCTCACAGCAGAGGGGCGAGGGCTCCAGAGCTGGACACAGTGCTCCAGGTGGGGTCTCACCAGAGCAGAGGGACAGAATCACCTCTCTGGATCTGCTGGCCACGCTTCTTTTGATGCAGCCCAGGATGTGATGGGTTTTCTGGGCTGCAAGCGCACATTGTTGGCTCATGCCCAGCTTTTCATCCACCTCTTGGTGAAACCAGAGATGCCTGATGCCAACAGCATTTTGGGGCCCTAAAAGGAAAAATGCCCCCAGAGCCGTGGGTGCAGGACGCAAGCAGGGTAGCCCTTACCTTGCGTGCACGCTCTCCACGAACGTCCCACTTCTGGTCTTGAGCTGATCGACCTCCAGCCTCAGTTTGTCGATCTCATCGGACAAGCGTCGCTGTTCGGGGCAAGACAAGAGACAGGCAGGGGTTGGTTTTGCTCTGAAGAGCAGCCAGGTTTAGGGCAATCCACATCCTTAGCTATTTCCAGGTTCATATTCCTTTTAAAAATCCCCATCCCAGGTTTAAAGCACCTTTGACACATCGGTAAAGAAAAAGCTCATGCAGGCAACAGTGAATGACGATGCGGGGGCGATGCTGCGAGGGGAGGAAGTGACCGCAGGCCAGACAGACAGACACACATGTGCTCGAAGCAATGCTGCTTTGAGAGATGAAGGAAAATCGGTCCCACTAGGATGCTCTGGTTTTGCTCCAGACTGCACGTTCGCGTTCGCCTTGCCAGCAGTGAGGAACCCGCTAGCCAAATTTGATGCTGGCCATATCCCTCCCGCTGCCAGCCCCACGCTCACTGGGAGCCTGTGCCTGCTCTGTGTGGCTATGGTGTCCCGCCGGAGATGCGAGGGGGCAGGCTGTGGGCGGGCAGGGAGGCAGGGGAGACGGGATCCTCCGGGCACAGCAGGATCCAGTCCTGCGGGCAAACGGGCTGAACCAGGGTGGGCAACATGCAGGCGGCGACATGCAAGGCTCCCAGCTCTGCCTCTGCCTGCAGCTGAGCAGCCATGGCTGGGAAGCGTGAGCGCTGCCCGCACATCCTCGCCGTGGGCAGGGAGCATCTGGGAGAGCAAAGCCTTGGGCAGGGGGGAAAGCAGCCCCCCAGTCCCCCCAGCCATGCATGAGACATGGGATACATCCCAAAAGCTCCCGTTGCTTCAAAAAGCTGCAACCCTCCAGCTTTCCAGCCCAGGCCAAGGTGGACTCCTGTTGCAGACCCTACTTAAATGCTTCATCTGAGAGCAGGGGGGCTGTGAAGACCTACGGGGCCTTCTGCAAGCTGGGCATGGAGCAGATCCTGTCCCCAGTTAGAGTGAGGGGGGCGAGAAAGCCTCGGGGGGGAAGGGGACATGGCTGCACCAGAAAGTGCTGGGGTAAACCCTCCTCTAGACATGCGGGCGAAGCCACCCCGGCCTCGCTGCTGTCCTCGGCGGGGGGTCAGGGATGGATGAACGTGATAGAAATATGGAGACGGGACTGAACGTGCCTGTTAGGGAACCGAACCGGGGGTCTCCGGGGAGGTGGGTGGCAGCTTCCGTCCAGCCACTGCGTGCGTTAGTTTGTGGCCTCCTGCTGCTGGGCGCTTTGGGATCCCAGCTCCTCCAAACTAGGGTATTTTAGGAGGCGCGACTGCCACTAGCCGGGGATTAGGAGTGAGGAAGCGCAGTCACTAGGGCAGGCTCCCTGCAGCGGCATTTACCTTGTCGTGCTGGTGTTCCTCTATCTGCTTTTGGGTATTTTCCAGCTCTTGTAACAATGTGTTCTTTGCAAAACGAAACAAAAGAAAAGGGAACAAAAACAGGAAAGAAAAAGAGAGACCGTTTAGAAAACGGCCGTGCAGACTCCTGGGAACGGCCAGCATGGAATCGCTGCGTGGACGTGTGATGGACGCCTGGCAGAAAGGATGGCAATGGGTCCCTGATCTATTCCTCACCTACCTGCTTGTGAATCGGTCTTCTCCGCAAACCTCCTGCTTCTCAAGCAGAGCTGCCGTAGCTCAAATCCTGCCCCTCACCAGGGCCAGGGCATAGCCATGGAGGGCAAGCAGCGATTACAGAGTTGATGGGCAGGGCTTGAAGATTAGGAAATGCGTCTGAGAGGAGATCAGCTCCTCCAGCAGCTGAATCAAGGGCAGAAATGTCCCCTACATCTAAGCTAGGGAATAGGCAGGGGGAAAAGAAGATGTGTTTGGAACTGCTTAACCTAGTGCTCTTTTTTGGAAGGTGCTGGCAGACAAACAGGATCATTTTTGCCTGAGTAAGACCTGGAGAAACTCTCTGGGTGAGCCAGTGCCGGCAGCAGGCTGGGGAGCAGACGATGCCCGTTCACAAGGTGCCACCACTCTGGTCCCTGTCGCTTGCTGGGGTGGGTATTTGGACTCAGCCCCATGTGTTGGGTCCTGCTCTTTATCCAGAGCCACTCAGACCTATCTGCTGACTGACTGGACATGCTGGCACAGCCAGGTCTGGCCGGGGACAGGAGGTGCAGAGCAGAAGGGGAGCCAGACCCAGCCCGGGAGGCATCAGCTGGGGGATGCAACCTCTCTGCGCTCTGACTTGCTGAAGGGAGCCTGGTCCCTGCAGGAACCCAAATAAAGGTGAATTATCAAGGCCTGACCTCCCAGTGGCATTGCGAGGTTAATCTTTGCTCTGAGCCACCTGCTCTCCCAGCTAATTGCATTCACACTGGGGCAGCAGCAGCTCCAGCCGGCTCCTCAAAGGAAAGCCCAGTTCCCCAGGAGGAGCAGGGTGGGAGCTGGGAGGCTGCTCACGGACTCGGCCCTGGTTGGAGAAGGCAGATCAGTCCAGGCTTGGGGGACAGGAAGGTTTCAGGGCAGCACGTGGAGGGGATGGGCAGGTGGGAGAGGATGAACACTGCATCTTCTCCTGCAAAATGCAGTAGGGTTTTCTCCGACAGCCAGGTGCAGGCTGCAGTTGAGGCTGCACCAGAAGAGACACAGGGAAGCGAGGGAAATGGAGCAGGACAAATCCTGCTGCTGTTGGACGTGAAAGGTGGTGGGCAGCGGGGTCTTGCCAGGTGAGGGCTGGCTGGAGGCGAGGGTGCGATGCGGAGCACGCTGCCCTGTGCTCCCACCAGCCCCGGCGCCCAGCTGGCATCCTGCATGTCATCATTTCTC